>JACBKR010003339.1:0-29935 GCA_014218235.1 Colocasia esculenta
GTGGATCACATTCCTATTTTCCATGCTATCATATTTGATATTCAAATCTGTGTGAGGAAGCACAATCCCTGTGATTACAACAGTGTTCTAAACGTTTTGGTTGTCTGGCAGCTGTCAAGGTGGCAGGCATGCAGTACAACCTGTCGCATAATCGCGTGTCCCTGGGGGATGTGTTCTTGTCGTGGTGCGTTGACCCATCGCGTTAAGGTCCTTAACGTGACACGTCGCCCCGTCGGATCTTGGGTGCCAAAGGCATATGGCCTAGCCACCGAACCCCCTTCCCCCTTTTCCTTCTTTCCCTCTCTTCTCCTCCCCCTTCGTAGTGCTCTGCCTCCCTCTCTCCCCTTTGTGCATTTCCAGGTGAGAAGGAGGGTCGTTCGTGGTGCCTTGGCTTGTGGATCTTGCGTGGAGCGAGGAGAGGTGGCCACTTCGACGTGAAGGCCCTTATGGGTTCGTTTCCTCTTGAAAGTAGGGATTGCTTGTACCCTTCTCGATCTGGGTGGATTGGGAGCCCCTCGTGGTTTGTAGATAGCATTTCTTGCTTCTCCATACTCCCCTCCCCCGTGTGGTGTGTGGGTGGCCCCGATATGGACATCCCGCGGGTCTGCTCTTCTTCTGGTGTCACGACCGTGGTGCACGTCGCGACACCAGACGTTGCGATAGTGTCCACGATGTGTTGGCCCGACGCGATGGTGTCGCGTCCAACAGTCAGACGTTATATTGTTGCGGCGCGTTTCCCTGTCGTGACAGGGTTGTTGTCGCGGTGTCCTTGCCCGTCGCAATGGTACGCGCCAGCCTAGGGGGACGCGACAGTACTTGTGTTGTCTTGGGTGTTTCTGTGGTTCCGATTGGGATGTCAATGTGTGCCCCAGGGCTAGCTTGCCCTTAGGACCTTCAGGTGGGGAATGCGGCAGGTTACCTATTGCATTCAGTGACTGACGGTGACACCTTCGTGGCCGTTGTCCTGGCGGTGGTGCCCGGAGGGTCGCGTCCGTCTAATAATTGATGGACTGACAATCATCGATTATTAGCAGAGCGACAGGTCCTGCTACTGGTGGTGTTCTGAGGTTCTGGCTTGTTCGTGTGTGCCTTGGTTGGCTGATAGCCCTCTTGAGGGCCGTGTGTACCTCGTGCTTGCTGGGCTTGTCGTGGGTTACAAGACGCGCGTTCGGCGTGGTTCTTGTTGTGCTTGCCCCGCCTATTCGCCCGGTGCTTGGCACTTGAGGACTTGTCCCGTTCAGAGGTTGTCTCCGTTGCCTGGACCCCCATCCTCGGGAGCCTTTAGAGGAGCGTTCGGGCTACGAGCATGCTCGAGTTGGCAGCCGACTTGGCGACTCTGGAGCTAAGGGGAAAATGAGGTTTTGGACACGATGTCAAGTCGTTTGTAGAGCTCTCATGTCTGGGGTGGGATGTCGAGGTCGCTGAGGTGGTTCTCTTCCCGGCGTGGCTCAGACAGTCCTTTTTCTCACTGCCTTGCTTTGCGTTGGTTCCAGAGCCATGTAGGGAGGTCAGGCGTTGGGCCGCAGCTTGGCCAGGCTGCGGTGGTGCGTGCGTTCTTATGGTGTTCTGTGCGGCTCTGTCTCATTCTTCTGGGGAGGTTAGAGGCAGGAGCCAGGCTGGCGAGTAGAGGAGTGGCTGGTGTCCTCCTCTTGGCTGCCAGTGGCGTGGCTTGGTTGCTGCAGTTTGTGACGACGTTTCCTCACGATGTTTCCAATCTTATCCTTTGCCCTAGTTGGCACGGTGGTTATAGCTGGCCGACCTAGTTTCCGTAGTCATCGTTGGTTTGGCCTTGTTGGCCATCCTTTCTGGTGGTTTCCCAGCTTCGGTGTCCCTCGTTTCCGTAGTCCCATTCTTGGGTGCTAGTCATGGTGGCACTGTTGAACCACTTTTTTGTGTATCTCATGTTTTGGTGATAACTAAAGCTCATGACTAAATAAATCTATATTTATTTTTGGTGATAACTAAAACTCATGACTAATAAATCTTATATTTATTTTTGGTGATAACTAAAACACATGACTAAATAAATCTATATTTTATCTATCTCATTTTTGATGACAAAAGTAAAACTCATGTCTTGTTGTCAATCTGAAAACTCATGCATTTCATTAATATATTTGAACATTCAATGAGTGCATAACTATCTGCATAAATAATCCTCAAATGCACTATAGTATTTTCATAGAAAAATATTGTTATAAACACTATGTTGAATGGCGCATTTTCTGACTGCTCAGATTTTTTTCTAAGTCCACAACTATACTGTTATCATACTAACTCTGACTTCTAAGAGTTGAAGTTCACACTCCTACTTCCGAAAGTCGAAGTTCACACTCCGACTTCTAAGAGTCGAAGTTTGCACTTGGACTTCTATAGAGTATGAGCCCTCCGACTTCTGAAAGTCGAAGTTCACACTCCGACTCCTGAAAGTCGAAGTGCACACTCCGACTTCTATAGAGTTGAAGTCTACAGACCACTGAAAAATTCTAAGTCCACACTAGTATGTATATCACTGACTCCAACTTCTATAAGTTGAAGTACATACTCCACTTCTTTACAGTCAGTCTCATATCAACTGCTGTTAGGCTTCAAATTCAAAATACCTTTTTGGCCCAATAAATAAAATTCAAATGAATTCAATGCACTTCACATGATATCTTTTTTTATATTTCTTCCTGACTAAGATCTATCCTTCAGGGTAGTGAGATGTCAATAGAAAGTAAGGACACTTCATTCCTGTCAGATAAAAAGGGTTTACCTACCAATCTAGATGTCAGCAAAAACATGAAGTAAGGCAAGATATGGGCCTGTTCTCAAAAAACCTTTTTAGTCTAACTCTTTGAACGTCGCGTGCTTTTCGGATCCATGCGGATAATGTGTGTGTTGGTCGTGTAGCCGTTGTGAGGCCAATGTGAGTTGGTTGTGTGGAATGTATGGTGTGGATGTGTGGCTTGAGCAGGTGAGGTGCAGGTTGGTCCTGAAATGAAATAGGACCTGCTGCAGTGTTGGAGGGCGCCAGAGGTGGCCGTTGACTGGTTGGCGTCCAGGTAAGTGGACTTGACTGCATGATCTTGGCGGCAGTAGCTGTGGACGTTTAGGGTGGCGGTTGTTTTTGGCGCAGAGGGGTTTGACGCCAACCTGAGAATTCTACAGGTTATAGGGTCACCCGAGGGCAGGTTTCCTACCCTGTTCTCATTCTCCTTGCCCCAGCTTGTTGCCCCCGTGTCCCTAAATCTCCCAGCAGGTACTGAAGGGTGCTTGGAGGATCGTAGAACGCGTGGCGTTGCTAATTGCGCGAGGAACTTCGTGGCGTGGTGCGATTTCCGTGGGAGCTCGCGCAGGTTCGGTGTGAACCGGGAGATTGTGGGAGGTTCTAGCGTGTTCTGAGGTAGGGGACGAACCCTGTTAGCTCCGTAGGATCATTAAAATGATGTAATCACTTGAAACAACAGATTTAATGCATTTTGGGTTAAGTTGCACCATGCGGGATATGGGTGGTTTGATGATTTTAAATAGCAAAACATGTTGTTTTGGTTCAATTATGGTGCATGGATGTTAGAGGAACTGTTACTGAATGTTTTTTCTGTAATTTTAACGGTTGAAAACCTGTAGAATCGGTTAGGGTTTCTGCAGGGTTTGAGGCCGAAGAACTTGGCGTCAACATCGTTTGCCGCCAAGCTCATCAGCCAGGATGTAGACGGCCAGATCCCTTGCCGTTGATTTCTATAAGCGGCAGTCGATGTTGCCGCCTATGTTATAAACAGAAAGACTAATTATGGTATTTATCGATAATGTACGCGCGTTGCACCTGAGGTGCACTGAGGCCTGTGCACATGTTTCTCTGTGTTAGCATACAAGGTATGCTGTTAGTTACTTACTTTCATGGCTGCGCGTTGTTTACGCGAGTCCAGTTTGGTTCACGTGTAGTGGACCATTGTTACTTGTGGTTTACGTGAGGTTTCACGTGGTTTGTGTGTGACGTGCACGTGGTTCTGTGTACGTGGCGAGTAGTACGACGCCTACCGTGGTTACCTCTCCAGTTGGGTGCCCCAGGTTCTTTGTGAGCCAGGCTGTTAGCTCGGGGCTTTGTCCCGTACTTGGTGTTACCGTCGAGGTTGTGTCGTCTGACCTGGACACCCTCACTCTGTGTTTGAGTTGCACGTCCGGCTGAGGGAAAGACGACAGTGGGACAGTGACACTTGTGTTTGTCTTAGTCACTTGTAGCGCGCTCGTAGTTGGGGGTACGGACACCATAGACGTACTGGACCCCAGCTAGTCCTTTTCCAGTGCCTCACTCTAGAGTTCCGGGCCAGGATCTCTAGAGGTGTCAGGCATGGGCCTGCGACCGTGTGGTCCGCAGGTGGTGGTGTTTAGTTGGTCTCCACAGTTGCTTGACCTTTTCACGTGGAGCGGCAGCTGGACCTTTCGTCCGTGGCTGCGAGACTGAGAGGTAGACCTGTGTTAGCTTGTCCGAGTCAGTTACTGGTGTCGCGAACCAGTTCACGTGGCTCGTGTTGGTTTGCAGTCTCTACTTTAGCTTGTACACCTGTACTGGTTTGCCGTTTAATTATTAAGTTGTTTCTCGTAGTCGGCAGAACGGTGAGTACTTTTACAGCTTAATATCCTGCTTAGCTGTTCTATAAATTGTTGGTATTGTTTACTGCTCTTCGTACCTGTGGTTTTGGTTTGCTCGGTGTTGGGGGAGTTCCCTACTGAGCCAGTGACTAGAGAGGCTCACCCCTACCCCCACAGGTGAGAGTGAGGAGGACGTTTCACGACCATCGTCCGTTCAGAGCCCGCCGTAGCGGTACAGGGTCGGTACCTCCAGCTGTGTAGTGGCAGCTCCAGCATGTGGTTTAGTTAGTTGTTTACTTTCTTCAGTTGTACCTCGGGTATGCCCCAGGCTCTTGTACTTCTTTTCAGTTTTGTGGAAATTTGGCTATGTAAATTGTGAATATTTATAAAATGTGGTGTGTTCCTTTGTGTTTACACGGACTGTGGTTGGTATCCCTTGCGAGGCTTCGGCCCGTTCGCGGGAGGCGGACTCGGATCAAGTACGTTATTGGTTTAACGGGCTTGGCCGAGGCGTTCCGCCACAGTTGGTATCAGAGCAAGGTCCGTGTTAATTAAAGGGAACTAGAAGATACATAGCCTTATTTCGGTCTTTGTACACTGCTGGTAGGGACCCTGGTTTTTGATAATTTGTTGTTTTGATTTTTGTTTGGTGATTTGTTTATGTAGAAATTTTTGGTATGGCTGATAGAAGAGATTGGGGTGGTGGAGGAGATGATCCGGAGGAGAGTACCCAGCGTATGATTGAAAGAATCTGGGAAAGCCTCACGGATATTCGGCGAGAATGGATCAGCAGGCGCCGGTACCACCGTTGCAGTGCCACCTGGGGATGGAGAGGCTGTACCTGTTGCTCCAGTTCCGCCAAGAGTGGAGGTGCCTTTTTAGCACCTGTGCCACCACCACCACCAGTGTTGATAGCAGAAGAACCAGTGATGCAGGTGGAGAGTTTTTGAGATTGCAGCCGCCACCTACTTATTCAGGAGGGCCGACCAGATACAGCAGAGCACTGGGTTCATGAAATTGAAGAGTTTTTGCAACTATGAGGTGTCCGGCAGCAGATAGAGTTGTGTTAGCTGCTTATCAGTTGAGGGGCTTTGCCTTGGAATGGTGGCGACTGAAGATGCAGACCACCTTTGCAGGCAGGCAGAGGAGGCTATCACTTGGTCAGAATTTCTCGATGTATTTAATGATACATTCTTTCCGATCCAAGTGCAGCAAGTAAAAAGAGAGCATTTCGGACCCAGCAAGTAAGGACTCTCTCAGTTTTGGAATACCAGATGAGATTTATGGCACTTAGCCGTTATGCGCCATATGTGGTTTCAGATAATAATATGATGGTTGAGTATTTTATCAGAGGCTTGAGAGTGGAATTGCAGGATGCGATAGTACCTCTCATGTGCAAGCAGTGGAAGAGGCAGCTCAGAGAGCAGCTACACTGGAGAGGTCTATTCGGACTCGTCAGGTGGCGAGTCAGTTCAGGTAGTTTCCGGCTACCGCAGCAGCAGTCAGTGGGTGCGAGTAAGGGTAAAGCACCAGCAGGACCTTCTTCATCAGGCTTTGGTAAATGGGGCCAGAAATTAAAGCAAGCATTTAAAGGCAAGGAAGAGGATGGGGAGGTCGTCCGCAGTTTCCAGCAGGCCGAGGTAGGCCTGAGGTGAGGAGTCGCAGCAGAGTACTGCCAGGCAGCCTATTACTCCACCAGGGTATCGGTGTTATAATTGTAATCAGCCGGGACATTTGATCCGCAATTGTCCCTATCCGAGAGAATATGGGTATGGAAGAGGTGTGCAGCAGCAGCAGCCTCAGCAGTTTCAGCAGCCACAGCAGGTCGTGGCAGAGGAGCACCGCAGCAGCGAGGAAGAGGCCGGGTTATGGCTATCACCCGAGCCCAGGCGGAGGCATCGAATATGATAGAAGGTACTTTACCTCTTTATAATTATTCAGCAAGAGTTTTATTTGATTCGGGTGCCTCTCATTCTTTCATTTCCGAAGAATTTCTGGATTGTATAGCTCATCCTTTAGAGGAGAGAAGTCTTGTGAGTTAGTAGTGGAGGTTCCTTCGGGTGAGTTCCTACTCACTTCAAGTTATATAGATGAAGCTCCTGTATGATTGAAGGGAACCAATGCCGGGTCGATTGTATGCCCTGCAGTTGTCAGATTATGATATATTCTGGGTATGGATTGGCTTGAGATGTATGAGCAATGTTAGATTGCAGAAAGAAAAGGATCAAATTTTGTCATCCTAATGGTGCAGTATTTGAATATCAAGGTATGCCTTTTTATACCTCCAAGTTTCTAATTTCTGCAATTAAAGCTAGAAAGTTGATAAATGATGGGTGTGTAGCTTATTTAGCCTCGGTAAGTCTGGTAGAAGCAGTCAGCCAGTAGAAGCAGTTCCCGTGGTTAGGGAATTTGCTGATGTTTTTCCTGAGGATTTGCCTGGTTTAGCTCCACATAGAGAGGTGGACTTTACTATTGAGTTGCTGCCAGGTACCATGCCGATCTCTAAAGCTCCATATCGGATGGCACCAGCAGAACTTAAGGAATTGAAAAAGCATTTAGAAGAATGTTGCAAAAGGTTTATTAGACCGAGTCATTCCCCGTGGGGAGCGCCGTTTTTATTTGTGAAAAAGAAAGATGGAAGTTTTCGGATGTGTATTGATTATAGAAAGTTGAATGATGTGACCATTAAGAATAAGTACCCGTTGCCGAGGATAGATGATCTGTTTGATCAGTTGCAATCAGCAAAGTGTTTTCTAAAATTGATTTGAGGTCCGGGTACCATCAGTTGAGAATTAAGAGAAGATATAGATAAGACAGCTTTCAGAACCAGATAGGTCACTATGAGTTTGTGGTTATGCCATTTGGGTTGACTAATGCTGCAGGTTTTATGGATCTGATGAATAGAATTTTTCATCCATATTTAGATCAATTATTGTGGTCTTTATAGATGATATTCTGATTTATTCAGCATCTGAAGAGGAGCATGCAGCTCATTTGAGGTTTACCCTGCAGTTGTAAAGGATAACCAGTTGTTTGCCAAATTCAGTAAGTGTGAATTTTGGTTGAAAGAAATTCAGTTTCTGGGTCATGTTATCTCAGCTAAAGGAGTAGCAGTAGACCCAAGTAAAGTGGAAGCAGTGATGAGATGGGAAGTGCCTAAGACAATAACTGAGATTAGAAGTTTTCTGGGATTAGCAGGTTATTATAGGCGCTTCATTCAAGATTTTTCTAAGATTGCGGCACCTATGACTAAGTTGACCAGAAAAGGTGTGCCTTTTGTGTGGTCCGGTGAATGTCAGAAAGGTTTATGGAATTGAAGAAAAGACTTACAACAGCACCTATATTGACATTACCGGCAGGAGTGGTGGTTTTGGTGGTATCTGATGCTTCAAGGAGAGGACTTGGCGCAGTGCTTATGCAGCATGGTAAAGTGATAGCTTATGCGTCCAGGCAATTAAGCCGGCAGAAGAGAATTACCCCACTCATGATTTGGAATTGGCAGCAGTTGTGTTTGCCTTGAAAATGTGGAGGCATTATCTGTATGGCGAGAGATTTGAGATCTTTACAGATCATAAAAGCTTGAAGTATATCTTCTCGCAGAAAGATTTAAACCTTCGTCAGCGCAGATGGATTGAATATTTGAAGGATTATGATTTCAGTTTGGCTTACCATCCGGTAAGGCCAATGTTGTAGCTGATGCCTTGAGCAGAAAGGCATATGTAAGCTTGATGATGATTAAAGAATGGAATTGTATGAAGAAGTAGCAGAGAATTCCTTGTATGCCCAGTAGTCAGCGACGGGCGGTACTAGCTGCTAGTGCTGTAGAGCCGCTTTTGTATTGGCAGATTATTGAGGCTCAGAGAGCAGATGCAAGTTTAGCTGAATTGTGAAAATGGAAGGGTTTCCATTGATGATAATTGTGTGGTCAGGCTCAGGGCAGGTTGTTTTTTTCCAGCTGAAAGAGAGTGAAGCAGCGAGTGTTGGAAGAGGCTCATAAATCCAGGTACACTATCCATCCGGGTAGTACTAAAATGTACCATGATTTGGAAGCATTTCTGGTGGCCTCATATGAAGAAAGAAATAGCAGAATTTGTTGCAAGGTGTGCTATCTGTCAGCAGATTAAAGCAGAACATCAGAAGCCTGGAGGTTTGTTGCAACCATTGCCCATTCCACAGTGGAATGGGATGATATTGCCATGGACTTTGTGGCAGGTTTACCAAGGTCGAGTTCAGGACATAATGGAATATGGGTGTTTGTTGACAGATTGACCAAAGTGTGCAGATTAGTGGCAGTAAGTATGTCTTGGACAGTGGACAGATTGGCAAATATTTATGTTGAAAGAATTGTTCCACTGCATGGTATTCCGAAGACTATTGTGTCAGATAGAGATCCAAGATTTACTTCTGGTTTTTGGAGAAGTCTGCAAAGAGTAATTGGTCTGAGTTGAGGTATAGCTCCGCTTATCATCCCCAGACAGATGGTCAGACAGAGAGGACTATCCAGACAATTGAAGATATGTTGCGAGCTTGTTGTTTAGTTTGGGGAGGTAGCTGGGAGCATCATTGGGAATGGTTGAGTTTGCCTACAATAATAGCTATCATACCAGTCTTGGGATGGCACCGTATGAAGCTTTGTATGGAAGGCCATGTAGAACCCCATTAAACTGGCATGAAGTGGGAGAAAGGCAATTAGTAGGCCCTGAATTGATTCAGCAAACCACAGAAGTGGTAAAGCTTATTAAAGAAAATTGCAAGCAGCTCAAAGTAGGCAAAAGAGTTATGCAGATGTTCGGAGGAGACCACTTCAGTTTGAGTGGGAGATCTTGTTTTCCTGAGAGTTTCCCCAGTAAAGGATCATGAGGTTTGGCAAGTCTGGAAAGTTGAGTCCAAGGTATGTGGGACCTTTCCAGGTGATCGAAAGAATTGGGGAAGTAGCTTATAGGCTGGATTTGCCAGCTGATTTTGCAGATGTGCATGATATTTTCCATGTCTCCATGTTGAGAAAGTGTATTGAAGATCCAGCTCATATTAGATATCAAGGTGGTGACTTGAGGCCGGATATGACTATGCCTGAGTATCCGGTACAATCACAGATCGAAGATAAAGAAGCTGAGGAATAAAGAAATTGAGTTGTTAAAGTGAGATGGAAAATAGGTTGGGTGGTGAGGATACCTGGGAGTTCCGAGGAAATGGCTAAAGGGTATCCCTATCTGTTTGCATGAGCTTTTGTATTTCTTCTTAGATGATAGTGCTTGTAAAGGTGTGTATGTTTAAGTTGTTTAACTTTGAATTGTATTATGAATTTCGAGGTCGAAATTTTCTTTTTAGATGATGGTAATGTAACGTCGCGTGCTTTTCGGATCCATGCGGATCATGTGTGTGTTGGTCGTGTAGCCGTTGTGAGGCCAATGTGAGTTGGTTGTGTGGAATGTATGGTGTGGATGTGTGGCTTGAGCAGGTGAGGTGCAGGTTTGGTCCTGAATTGAAATAGGACCTGCTGCAGTTCAGTTGGAGTTGGCGGCCAGGGGTGGCCGTTGACTGGTTGGCGTCCAGGTAGTGGACGTTGACTGCATGATCTTGGCGGCAGTAGCTGTGGACGTTTAGGTGGTGTTGTTTTTGGCGGCAGAGGGTTTGACGCCAACCTGAGAATTCTGCAGGTTATAGGGTCACCCGAGGCAGGTTTCCTACCCTGTTCTCATTCTCCCTTGCCCCAGCTTGTTGCCCCCGTGTCCCTAAAGCTCCCAGCAGGTACTGAAGGGTTATTGGAGGATCGTAAACACGTGGCGTTGCTGAATTGCGCGAGGAAACGTCGTGGCGTAGTGCAATTCCCGTGGGACCTCGCGGAGGGTTCGGTGTGAACCGGGAGATTGTGGAGGTTCTAGCGTGTTCTGAGGTAGGGGACGAACCCTGTTAGCTCCGTAGGATCATTAAATATGATGTAATCACTTGAAACAGCAGATTTAATGCATGTTGGTTAAGTTGCACCATGCGGGGATAATGGGTGGTTTGATGATTTTAAATAGCAAAACATGCTGTTTTGGTTCAATTATGGTGCATGGATATTAGAGGAATGTTACTGAATGTTTTTCTGTAATTTTAATGGTTGGAAAACCTGTAGAATCGGTTTAGGGTTTCTGCAGGGTTTGAGGCTGAAGAACTTGGCATCAACATCGTTTGCCGCCAAGCTCATAAGCCAGGATGTAGACGGCCAGATCCCTTGCCGTTGATTTCTTATAAGCGGCAGTCGATGTTGCCGCCTATTGGTTATAAATAGGAATGACTAATTATGGTATTTATCGATAATGCACGCGCATTGACACTTGAGGTGCACTGAGTGCACATGGTTCTCGTGTTTAGCATACAAGGTATGCTGTTAGTTACTTACTTTCGTGCTGCGCGTTGTTTACGTGAGTCAGTTGGGTTCACGTGTAGTGGACCATTGTTACTTGTGGTTTACTTGAGGTTTCACGTGGTTTGTGTGTGATGTGCACGTGGTTCTGTGTACGTGGCGAGTAGTACGACGCCTACCGTGGTTACCTCTCCAGTTGGGTGCCCCAGGTTCTTTGTGAGCCAGGCTGTTAGCTCGGGGCTTTGTCCCGTACTTGTGTTGTACCGTCGGTCTGTGTCGTCTGACCTGGACACCCTCACTCCTGTGTTTGAGTTGCACGTCCGGCTGAGGTAAAGACGACAGTGGGACAGTACACTTGTGTTTGTCTTTAGTTACATGTAGCGCGCTCGTAGTTGGGGGTACGGACACCAGTAGACGTACTGGACGCCAGCTAGTCCTTTTCCAGTGCCTCACTCTAGAGTGTTCCGGGCCAGGATCTCTAAAGGTGTCAGCATGGGCCTGCGACCATGTGGTCCGCAGGTGGTGGTGTTTAGTTGGTCTCCACAGTTGCTTGACCTTTTCACACGTAGCGGCAGCTGGACCTTTCGTTCGTGGTGCAAGACTGAGAGGTAGACCTGTGTTAGCTTGTCCGAGTCAGTTACTGGTGTCGCGAACCAGTTCACGTGGCTCGTGTTTGGCAGTGTCTAATTTAGCTTGTACACCTGTACTGGTATGCCGTTTAATTATTAAAGTTGTTTCTCGTAGTCGGCAGACGGTGAGTACTTTTACAGCTTTAATATCCTGCTTAGCTGTTCTATAAATTGTTGCTATTGTTTACTGCTTTCGTACCTGTGGGTTTGGTTTGCTCGGTTTTGGGGAGTTCCCTACTGAGCCGGTGACTAGAGAGGCTCACTCCTACCCCCACAGTGAGAGCGAGGAGGACGTTTCACGACCATCGTCCGGTTCAGAGCCGCGCCGTAGCGGTACAGGGTCGGTACCTCCAGCTGTGTAGTGGCAGCTCCAGCAGTGTGGCTTAGTTAGTTGTTTACTTTCTTCAGTTGTACCTCGGGGTATGCCCCAGACGCTTGTACTTCTTTTCAGTTTTGTGGAAATATGGCTATGTAAATTGTGAAATATTTATAAAATGTGGTGTGTTCCTCTGTGTTTACACGGACTGTGGTTTGGTATCCCTTGCGAGGCTTCGGCCCGTTCGCGGGAGGCGGACTCGGATCAAGTACGTTATTGGTTTAACGGGCTTGGCCGAGGCGTTCCGCCACACTCTATCTTCTGTGTCTACAGATATCTAGATTTTTCTCTACACGAAGTGACTATTAGATAGAAGAAGAAGAAAAAGGAGAATATATGAAGAAAGAGATCAGCAACGGCTAGAAGAGTTCTAACGGATCTCTTCAACGGATCTGTTCAAGCTGCTCTATAAAAAGATGAAGCAAGGCTGAAGAACAAGCAAGAGCTTTTCTGAAGATCATTCAAAGAGTGTACATCCAGTGAGAAACCTCAACTCCATATACACTCAAAAGGAGAAGAGAAGAGCTCGAGCCCAAGAAGAAGTGTGCAATCAGCCATCTGAAGTCTTCAAGCTTCAAGCTCCTTTTCTTCTCTCACTCTCTCTGTGCTGCATTGTAATTTTGGGGAGAGTTTTTTCAGCTGAGAGTTTATGTTCTGTAGTGTGCTTTCTTGTACAACTCTCGGTATGTTCTTTCTTTTCTAAGAAAGAGTTCTGTCTAGCTGTAGGAATGTATACAGTGAGCCTCTTCCTGTGAGAAGAGAAGGCTAGTGGGGTACTGGTAGTTTATGTCCAGCTAAGGGACTGTTCTTAGCACTTCCTTTAGGAAAGAACCTAACTGGGGTTAGTGTCTTGCAGAACCGCACTGGGGTTTGTTCCAGGAGGGGGCTTCTTGTCCTGTAATAGAAGTAGTTTCCTTCCTACTCAGAAAGGAAGAGGACCAGCGGGTAGCTGGGGGCTTGTATATTCTTGGGGGATTGTACCTCGGTTAGTGAAATCCCAAGATTTTGCTTGGGGACTAGACGTAGGTCTTCCTTTGTGAAGTACCGAACTAGGATAAAATTCTTGTGTTCATTTGTGTGATTATTCATTTGCTTCCGCACTGCTACTCTCTATCACACATTATCACATTAACTAACCAAAGTTTCTAAGTGGTAATTTTTTGTGTTTAAGTTTATATTCTGCAGCGAATCTATTCACCCCCCCCCCTCTAGATAGCGTGCTACCTTACCAACTGGGCCAACAGGCACCGGCGTGTGTGACTTCCCGACCTCGCAATGTGTCCGGGGTGGTTCTTCTTGTGGGCCCTTGACTTTGGGGAGGTTTGAGGTGGCCATGTTTGTGGTGAGAAGTCCCTCTCAGGTGGTTGCTCGGTGGTCTCCATGAGACCCCTGTCCTGACAGGCGTGTAGATACTTATTTTCATGTTGTGCCTGACTCTGTTGGTTTTTGCGGGAGTCGTGTGTGTGTCATGACCTTGGTTGGTGGTCATGACGTTGCATTGTTCTGTTCCGCTACTTAGTAGTGCCTTGCTGTAGGTGTTCCTCACTTTATAGTTTTCTAGTGTAGTTTCCTATTTTCGGAGTTCCTGCTACTCTGGCCGGTGAGGGACTGGTAATCCCTACTGGGCCTTGTTCGCGAGGCTCACCCCCTACTTCCATCAGCTAGGGGCTCGTCGTCGCGGGAGCTCGGTGTCGAACGGGTTGCGGAGGCGGCTGTGGCACCATGTGTGTTAGCAACAGTGAGAGCGAGTGTTGTGAGCTCTTGTACCTGAGTGAGTCGAGAGTTGTGCTTTGCAAGTTCTCAGGGTATGCCCCTTAAGGACTGCACCTTTCTTCTTGTACATGTGCTTTTACTTGGGACATGTTGTACAATTGTTATATTGTTATAGTTATTTAAATTCAGTACATATCTCACTAGACTATTATTCTAACCCTTTTGGGTCTTTGGATCTGTGGGTGGCGACGCGAACTTTGGGGTCTCTTGCGGGGGTCCGGGAGGTTGGGTCGTTACAGTTGGTATCAGAGCGTGGGTCTATTGAGATTTGTAATGAGTTAATAACTATAGTTGTCCCAAAGAAAGGTACTAGTATGTTACTGACATCGTCCGACTAGTGTTAGGCTTGTGCTTTCAATTGTTTTGTAGGCGTGCGGCTTCCCTACAAGGTTCGTGTGCGTGCTGCAGGAGGGTTGCAGCTATTTCTATGTCGCGTGCATGGCAAGTATAGTCGCTCGGTGTGTTCATGCCATGGTGGCACGGTTGGTGGTGGACTCGCTGGCAGTGGTCTTCCCCATGTGGAGGACGGTTGCAGGCAAGTCCAGGTGCGGTGCTCCTAGTCGTCTTTGGCGCATTTGGGTGTGTGTGTGCCACTGTGGCTGAGAGAGCCTGCGTGTGGTGTGGCCTTCACTGGTGCAGACTTGTTGCCTGTGGAACTGGTGGAAGTGTCTCTGCCTTAATAGCTATTCCCCTGTTGTTTGGGTGTGCTGCGTTGGTTGTGTGTGTAGTCTCCTGTCTGTGCGCTGTGCTCTGCTTGGTTGGCGTCGTCGCTCTAGCTAAGTAGATGTTTTGTGTGCCGTGTTGCATCACTGGTTGAGCATTGTGGCACTTGTCCGTGGTTGCTTGTCGGTCTTGTGCTGGCTGGTTGTGAGCTCTGGTGAGGTGCTCTTGGAGTTCTTCTCTATTGGTTCTGGCAGAAGTGAGTTTTCCCCAGAACTGTGTTGTGCTCGTTTCTGGTTGATGTTGCGTTGCCCTCTGGGTTGAGGTGCATCGCTTGGTTGCCCTGTGTTCTGGTGAGGTTTCCCAGAACCGTTTGTTGTTGTCTTGGTAAGGGTTTCTCCCAGGACTGTTCAGTGCTCGTTTCTACTATTGCTGTGCTGCCTCAGGTCTAAGGTATGTTGTTATTTTGACTAGTGCGTTCTGGTGGGTTTTCCCAGAACTATGCCTTGGTGATTTTGGTGGAGGTTCTCCCGACCGGCTTGCGTTGCTTCTGCTTGCTACGGTGTTCTCTTTGAAGGTCAGTATTGTTTGGTCGTTGGGTTGTGCGTTCTGTTGAAGGTTCTTCCAAGATCGCCCTTTGTCATTTCTGGCGGAGGTTCTTCCCAGGAGTGCTTTGTGTTTGTTTCGGGCCACCGTTGTGTTGCCCTTGTGGTTCGAAGTGTGTCTTTTGGTTTGATTGTCTGTTTTGGTGAAGTTCTCCTAGGACGACTTTCTATCGTTCCTAGTGGAGGTCCTTCCCAGGGCTGCTTTGTGTTGTTTTGGTTATCGCTGCTCTCTCCCTCTCTGTAGAGATGAGCTGTCATTGTTGTCTATTGGACTATCTATGTTACACTCTACTTGGGCGTTGTCGGTCAAGGTGTGGTGCCTTTGACCGTGTGTCTGGCCGTTGTGCTGGCCAAGTTGCCTTGTTATTCATTTCCAAGTTCTCGGCTGTGCTTGTGGGACTTCGTGTGTCCCCATGGTTCAAGGGGTTTGCTTCGTTTGTAGATGGTGGTTTGGTGAGTGCAGTCGGTGTCTGGCTGTTTGTTCTTCTTGTGGAAGTGCCAGTCTTGCATTGTGGTTTTTTCTCTCTCTCTTTGGTGGAAGAGACTCATTGCGTGTCTCCTTCCTCTACTTTTCGTGGGCTGCTCGGGGTGGCGATGCTCCACTGTGGTGTTGTGTTTCCAGGGTGCACACCGTTGCGACCTTCTTGTGGAGTCATCTTCCCTTGAGTTGTTTTTGGGTTGAGTTGGTTGCTCCCCTCGTGCTGTCGTTTCCCTGTGGCACAGTGGGTCGGTGGACTTGTTCGTGTCGTTTGTCGTTGTGATTGTTTCTTGCTGCCTGCCTGAACAATTTGAGGCATTGGGTCTCTATTGGTTCGGTGTGAGGTAGTATCATTTTCAGTTGGGTTGCTTGCGTGAGCATTGTTTCGTTGTGCATTGATTTTTCATGGTTGGCCTTGCTCGTGCAAGTGTTATTCCGTCGTGTGCTCAATTGTGCCTCAGTTTGTGCCTCGGAAGCTTTTTGTGTCATCGTTTTGGTGTTTGGCCTCTCTATCGATCGCGATAGAGGTGGTACTTCTTGCTCTTGCGCGCTAGGGAGTTGTTGTGGTCTTTTGCTCCCCGTGCGGTAGAGTCGGTGCTCCTTGTTTTGTGTGCATTTTGGATCTAACGTGGTTGTTGTGCTCTTGAAGTTGTTGGCTTTCCGAGTATTTCTCTTGCAGGTCTTTGGTGGAGAGTCCCTTTTGGTGGGCTCTGTGTTGCCTCGGGCTATTGGTGTTGTTGTGTATGCTGCACCTTGAGCGTTTTCTTTGATGCTTCGTGTTTTTGTGCCTCAAGGGCTAGGTCCGGTGTGGCCTGTTGTGCCCTTTCAGGCTTGCAGATCTTTGCGTGTGGCTTTTGGCGAGTCTCTAGTGAAGAGTCCTTCCCGTTAGCTTGTATTGATTTCGGTTGTTGGTGCACCTGTGTTGCACTTTGCTTAGTTTTGGTGCTTATGGTAGCACCGTATGCTCGTGCATGAGTGTTTTGGTTTTGTGCCATTTGGAGCCTTGGTGCATTGTGTTGCATATTGGGTGGCTCCTGATGCCTGTGATAGCACCATGTGTTGTGCTGTATGCCTTGATCGTGAGCTTTGTGCGGTGTTGGAGGTGTTGAGATTTCCGCCTCTGGGACACTTGGTGCCGGCCTATGCCTTGTGGTTGTACCGCTACCGCTATGGGGTGGCCGCTTTGCTTTGCCTAGGTAGCCCTATCGGTGGTACGCCAGGCTTTGGTTGTGGCCTGTGTCCAGGTTTTCCCTCTCGCTTTGGGAGCGAGTGTGTCGGTTGTGGTACCCTACTTCGGTCTGGGTCCCTCTGAGGTCGACGTGTTGTCCTCGACCTCGGCGGTTGTTTTGGTTCTTGTGTGGTTGTGCATCTTTTGGTGGTTGGCATGTTGGTACCCACGCTGAGCTCTGTGTGCGCGTGGCGGGTGTGCTGCCAACTCTTCGTTGGTTCTGCGGTTGTGCGTGGTGTTGGTGAGTCTGTAAGCTGATGGTGGAGTCTCCTGTCGGTTCATCTAGTGACAGTGAGGCTTATTGGCTTGCTAGTACTCGACCACGTGGTTTGTCGACGTTGTGAGGTGCTCGGTTTTGGCTTAACCTCATACGCCTGCCGTGCTTTTGTCGCGATATGTTGCATTGTGGAGCATGTAGTTTCCCAGTGTCGTGGCTCCACATGCGTTTGTTGTCCCTGTTGGACCGCGAGGAAGGTCTAGGATAGACCTAGCGGTGGCGGTGGACACTGTTTCGTGCGTTGAGGATTCTCTGCAAGCGTGTTGTTGCTCTGGTTCACATCGTTCGTGTGGCTTCTCGGTTGGGCTAATGACCGATGCTAGCTGCTGTTAGTACCGTGAGGCAGTGCCCCTGAGACTTGTGGTTGGTTCTTAGGTGTTTCTCGTGTTGTTGTCGGCAATTGTGCACCCTCTCAGGTTTTCCTAGCGATAGTGTGGGTTGCCGATCGGTTGGTCCCAACAGCAGGGTCTATTGGTGGCTGCAGTCGTGCAATTTTCGGCTGTCGTTTTTCTGCCGTTCGGGTCGATTTTGGCATTTCTCAGCACCTGTGGGTTGTCGTCCATTTGGGCACCTCATGTGTGACTGGAGTAAGCCGTTGGTTTCTTGGCTTGGTGATCCACCCACGTTTGGAGAGTGTTGTGAGCTGTTTGGTTTTCGGTTGCATGCTCCCCGTGTGTTTGGAGCTCGTTGCGTGAGCCATTGTTTTTTCAGTTGGTTGCTCTTTGCATGTTTGGCAGTGCGGTTGCTGCCACAAGGAGGTCGTGTTGAGACTTAGTGGCTCTTCGCATCTGTGCTTCGTGTGCCCGCGCGTGTTTGGCGGTGTGGTTGCTGCCACAAGGAGGTCGTGGTGAGGCTTAGTGGCTCCTCGCACCCGCGCTTCGTGTGCTCCATGCGTGTTTGGCTGTGTAATTGTTGCCACGAGGAGGTCGTGTTGAGACTTAGTGGCTTCTTCGCACCGGTGTTGTGTCTGCTCCTTGTGTTTCATTTCATTCCTCTGGATCTCTTGGTTTACCCGAATTTCGAGGATGAAATTGTTTTAAGGGGGGAAGTGTAACACACCGAAAATTAAAAATTTAAAAATAGAAATAATAGAAATAAATAATTTCTATATTATTGAAATGGTAAAACTTACGTACCACTATCGTACATGAGAGAAAACATTGGAAAATTTCGTAAAAATTATAAATCAACCCCAAACATTATCCTAAGTGTTCCACGAAGATATTCGTGCAACGAAAAATCTAATTGGCCAAGTGTACATCACAATGTGACTAATTATCCAAATTAGGAAACTAAGTCAGAAAATCGTTAACGCGGAAAAATAACATGACCATAAATTAAATAAATATGTTGGAGAGACTTCCAACATCATGGATTAATGAACCATTAACAAAAAATCGGGCCAATGGATCACTTTTGGCCTAAGAATAAATTTGGAACAAGAAAATACCCGAAATTCGTACATGTAAATATGTGGTAATTAGGAAGGGCAAATTAGGGTTTAAAAGAGTGTTATTAGCCAAGCATGGAAAGCCAATCGTGGCCAACCATGCTTGACACCTTCCCATGATGTTGCTACTTCATTTAGGAGAAGAAATCCCCATTTTTGGAAGGTGCCATGCAGAATTCGCAGACCACCTTTCCTAGTCCCATTAGGGCATGAATTAAACCCTAAAACTATAAGAACTCGCCACTAAACTCTTAGGGTAAGTTTAGCATCGAGTTGGGGTCATGAGCAGCAAGCCTAGGCGCTGGAGGAGAGTAGAACGGCTGGGGAAAACAGTGGTTCTTCCTCAATGTCGCTCTGCATCGACTGGGTTATTGCATCTCCTAGATCCATCCAAAGGTAGGCAAATCCTTCACCAAACCGTGCAAGACTTATACCCTGGAAAGAGGGTCGAGTCTAGTTTCTAACCCCACTGGTTTGCCTATTTTTCATTCAGTAGATCGGGTGTGGGGTAAGCGTTCTCCAAGTGGTCTGGACGAGGGCTTTTATGGAGAACAAAACTTCTTCAACCCAAAAGGTAGGTGATCTCGGGCCAAGAGTAAACGAAACCCATACCATCTTGTAGTGTGGCATGTCTACTTTCATACGCACTTGATTTGCCCAATTTTCATGTTGTATCCGTCGAGTATTAGTCGTTTTCCCTAAGTCGCGTATGTTTAGGGCTTTTTATCTTCTTCATGTGTTGCACATGATTCGAGATCGAATTAGATCTGACCCACAACATGAAAGTCTTCCTACTAGTTCTCCTCATCATGTTTCATGTTGAACATTTTGACTCAATGTCAGTAGATAGAGAGATACAAGCATTGTAAGAGAATCACTGCATGGATACTGTGTTTTCGATTTGAGGTTGGAATCGCGTCCGGTCCAGGCGACGCAATTTCAGCGCCAGGTATCGCATCGGCCTTGGCCGAGTGATTATCTAAAATGTGACCGTGACATCAGATGTGATTTGTCTTCTGACCAGTCAATGGTCTGCGTGAGACTTCGTGCCGCATGGATTTTTGTGCATGTCTGATTCGCGACGGGCTTCTCGGACGCGATTTAGCAAGTTTTCTCGCTCACACATTTCACCCAATTTTTATATTATTATTTTAATGCTTTTCTTGAACGTGACGGGATACCCCGTCGCGATTCAAGTCAAAAGGCGGCCATGTAGGTCGATGTGATTTAGATTTCTGCAATGTTGGCCCTGTTTGACCGTACGTCGTGTTTTGAAAAGCGTCTACTGTGTAGGACACGATTCAAGGACCGACCCGAGACTATTCTTTCCTGCTAGTCAGTCAGCATGTTTAGTTTTTGGGTCTGTCAGCATGTTGCATAGTATTACATAGCTTGCAAGGACCTAAAAGCAATCAACCCATTGAAAAACCATAATGACACGAATACGATTCTAATGTGTGATTGATCTTATGTTCATTGATTAGCATCTTGTGATCTAGCTTAATGAGAAATTGACATGATAAGAATATGATATGAGTATGTGATGAATACATGATTAGAATAGACTTGTTTGGTTAAGTTGCTATCATGATTTGCATGTGAGTTTCTCTTTATTTATGTGCTTTCTGATGTTCCACTATTCGTTCATAAATTGCATACATGTTTAGGAAACTTCCGTGGCACGACACTTACACATTTGCACGATTAGGAACACCCCTCTTGGGGAATTAGGAGCTCTCTGCCGGTCATTCCGTATTGGCAGACTAGCAATCTTTTCTCTAAGACCTTTGTAAGTCTCCGTACTCTATGGATTCCCTTATAGAGACAGAGCTGGTTGTACCATGAAGTACCCTGGAGATAGAGAGCACTTGTATCGTGTACGATCTGTCATTAGTCAACCTCTTGTCAAGACATTAATGAATTATGAAACATAAGATACATCGTTATGCTGTCCAATTGATCTTTTGAGCTATTGTCTTACCTTGACTCTACAAATGATCATGTCCTTTATTACAATGAGCTTGTTATTGAAATTCTGTGGCCATAATATGTATATGTTTGTTTGGCACAACGTAGGACTTCAGTCCATTTGACTAATGCCTGTGTAATAAGGGCCCGGTCTGGTCCTGGGGAGGAGCGCCCCAACGTACTTATTAACCGCGGAGTATGGACTTGTGGTGCTTGGCATGGCACAAATTTGTGTGCAAGATTTGTAGGAATGTGTCTTCGTTTGATATGATATGATAAGTTTGGTATGATACGTCTGATCATGTGAATATGTGATATCTGTGTGAATATGGCCAATTCCTTTTGATATGATTCTATTCTTGAATTACCTGTCAATTGCATATGAAATTCAGTACTTGATTTAATACGATATTCGTTCTATTCAACTATTTGACTTGATAGAAAAGCATGCATTGTCAGAATGATCATGTGCATATCTTCCTATTTAAAATGTTAATCATGTATATTAGTGCTCGCACATTGAGATGTAAATCCTACTGAGCTAGTTCGCTCACCCTTATCATCCTGTCCATTTCAGGTAGTGATGAGGATCTCGTGGAATCCGATGGGCCAAGGCAAGAGTGATGAGCACCCATCATATGAGGAGATGAAGCATTAGGAATAGATATTTGAGTAGTTTATGTAATAGTGAAGCATTTTCATTTGAATAATGGACCTTTTAGTTGGTTCTTCTTATGTAAGGCTGTAACTAGTGGTTTGAAATGAATAAAGAGTACTTTGATGACAATATTATGGTCTCAAATGCGTTATTATATTCATTGTGACTCTGTATTACTCAACTATGATGCGTTTATTTGTATCGTTCACACATCCCGGTATTTATTCCGCTGCTAAATATCGAGGCATCATAGGTAGAATTTGAGACTCGACTTCCCGGCTTTCCTTCTAGCATCTTGGATGACTGGCCACTAATGCGTCTGGGCTGGGTGATGCGTTAGTGTCGCGTCGTGTGTGTCCGATGTGATAGTCATCCTTGTTGCAACAAGCTTGTGTGTCACATTCTTGTCACACCTTGCTTCTCCGTCGCGTCTTTGTGTCACGCCTGGTCAATGGGTCGCGATAGTGTTCTGTCTTTTTGGTCGTCTAACAGCTGTCAGGGTGGCAGGTGTGTTAGTACAACCTGTCGCATTGTCGTGGCATCCCTGGGGGACGCATTCTTGTCATGGTGTGTTGATCCGTTGCGTTAAGGTCCTTAACGCGATGTGTCACCCCGTCGCATTTTGGGTGCCAAAGGCTTAAGCCTTGGTCGGCGACCCCTTCCCCCTTTTCCTCCTTTCCCTCTCTTCTCCTCCCCTTCGGCGGTGCTCTACCTCCCTCTCTCCCCTTTTTGCATTTTAGGTGAGGAGGAGGGTCGTTCGTGGTGCCTTGGCATTGTGGAGCTTGCGTGGAGTGAGGAGGAGGTGGCCAATCCAACGTGAAGGCCCTTATGGGTTCGTTTCTTCTTAAAAGGTAGGGATTTCTTGTACCCTTCTCGATCCAGGTGGATTGGGAGCCCCTCGTGGTTTGTAGATAGCATTTCCTGCTTCTCCATACTCCCCTCCCCCGTGTGGTGTGTGGTGGCCTCAGGATGGAGCATCCCGCGGGTCTGCTCTTCTTCTGGTGTCGTGACCGTGGTGTGCTTCACGACACCAGAGGGTGCGATCGTGTCATGAAGCATTGGCCCGACGTGATGGTGTCGTGGTCCGGCGGTGGACGTGATCTTATTGCGACGCATTTCCCTGTCACGACAGGGTTGTTGTCGCAGTGTCCTTGCCCATCACGATGGTATCATGACAGCCTAGGAGAACACGACAGTACCTCTGTTGTCTTGGGTGTTTCCGTGGTTCCAGTTAGGGTGTCACCATGTGAACCAGGGCTAGCTTGCCCTTAGGACCTTCAGGTGGGGAACACAGAAGGTTACCTGGCTGCGTTCAGTGACTGAAGGTGACACCTTCGTGGCCGTGTCTAATCGATGGACTGGCGGTCAATTGATTATTAGTAGAGTGACGAGTTTTACATGCTACTGGTGGTGTTATGAGGTTCTGGCTCTTTCGTGTGTGCCTTGGTTGGCCAACGGCCCTCTTGAGGGTCTGTGCTTGCCTCGTGCTTGCTGGGCTTGTCGTGGGTTATAAACCAGCGGTTCGGCGTGGTTCTTGTTGTGCTTGCCCCGCCTGTTCGCCCGGTGTTTGGCACTTGAGGGCTTGTCCCATTCAGAGGTTGTCTCCATTGCCTGGGACCCCCATCCTCGGGAGCCTTTAGAGGGAGCGTTCGGGGCTACGAGCGTGCTCGAGTTGGCGGCCGACTTGGTTGACTCTGGAGCTGAGGAGAAGACGAGGTTTGGATAGTAGCGCTGAGTCGTTTGTAGAGCTCTCTTGTCTGGGGTGGTATGCCGAGGTCGTAGAGGCAGTTCTCTTCCTGGTGTGGCCCAGACAGTCCTTCTTCTCATTGCCTCACTCTGTGTTGGTTCCAGAGCCACGTAGGGAGGTCAGGCGTGGGGCCGCAGCTTGGCCAGGCTGCAATGGTGCGTGCATTCTTGTGGTGTTCTGTAGCGGCTATGTCTCGCTCTTCCGGGGAGGCTAGAGGCAGGAGCGAGGCTGGCGAGCAGAGGGAGTGGCTGGTGTGTCCTCCTCTTGGCTGCCAGTGGCGGTGGCTTGGTTGCTGTTGTTGTGATGACGTTTCCTCATGACGTTTCCATGTTATCCTTTGCCCTAGCTGGAACAGCGGTTATAGCATGGCAGTACCTAGTTTTCGTAGGCATTGTTGGTTTGGCTTTGTTGTCCCATGCTTCTGGTGGTTTCCGCTTCAGTGTCCTCTCGGTTCCGTAGTCCCATTCTTGGGTGCTAGTCCGTGGTGGCACCGACATGTGTGGCTTCCCGACCTCGTGGTGTGTTTGGGGTCCGGGGTGTTCTGCTTGTGGGCCCTCGACTTTGGTGAGGTCTGAGGTGGCCGTGTTTGTGGTGAGACGTCCCTCTCACGTGGTTGCTCGGTGGTCTCCGTTAGACCCCTGTCTCGATAGGCGTGCCGATACTTGTTTTCATGTTGTGCCTGACTCCGTTGGTTTTTGCGGGAGTCGTGTGTGTGTCACGACCTTAGTTGGCAGTCGTGACGTTGCATTGTTCTGTTCCACTGCTTAGTAGTGCCTTGCTGTAGGTGTTCCTCACTTTACAGTTTTCTAGTGTAGTTTCCTATTTTTGGAGTTCCTGCTGCTCTGGCCGGTGAGGAACTAGTAATCCCTACTGGGCCTTGTTCGCGAGGCTCACCCCCCTATTCCTTCAGCTAGGGCTCATCGTCGTGGGAGCTCGATGTCGGATGGGTTGGGGAGGCGGCTGTGGCGCCGTGAGCAGTGAGAGCGATTGTTGTGAGTTCTGTACCTGAGTGAGTCAAGAGTTGTGCTTTGCAAGTTCTCAAAGTATGCCCCTTAAGGACTGCGCCTTTCTTCTTGTACATGTGCTTTTACTTGGGACATGTTGTACAATTGTTATATTGTTATAGTTATTTAAATTCAGTACATATCTCACTATACTATTTCTTCTAACCCTTCCGTGTCTTCGGATCCGTGGGTGGCGACGTGAACTTCGGGGTCCTGGCGTGGTCCGGGAGTCGGTCGTCGTTACATTGAGGGTGGCAAAGTTGACTTGATAATCTATGTTGTGTCGATTCTATCTAAAGGTAATCCAAGACTATCAGTATTGAGCCAACTGAGCTTCTAGGAGACCATGAGTATGACAATAATTATTGTACAACCGAAAATGCCTCAATAACTTGATTTCCTTTTGAATATTTGGTGCCCAATTGGGGGTGTGCTGGTGCACAAACCACTCAGAAAGAGAAAGGGGATGATCTATTGGAGGGTGCATTCAATCCCTTTTAGTCTCTTCATGTAGATAGCTTTATTAGACTTGGCCCATTGTTGCTCTATCTTAGACTCAGCAGTGAAGAGAATTTTACGCATCTCAAATTTGGGCACATGTGATATGGAAAATGAGAGAGAGATATTCTATGAGATTTAAGCTGGGTAGCCTAAATACTGCTGCAAAAGTCCACTTCTAAATGTAATATGTGTATACTGATTTTCGTCTGTGAGTAATAGCTAAAGCATACCACATGGTGGAAATTATCTGGGGAATTGTGGAGTACCAGCCTCGAGAGACCTTTCTTCTTTTAGGAGTTGGACTGAAGAAAGTAGATAATCTGCTCTGTGAATATGAGAGGCAACAGATAGAACTACCCTGAGAATGGCTTCCTCAAATTCATCCTTAATGCACGAACTGTAAGGTCAGTGACACATGCTCCTTCGAGAATAATGGTGATGAAGGATGGTGGAGTAGGCGGATTAGGAGAAGAAAAAATATGGGTGGAAGTTTGTGTAGAAGGTCTAGCTGAAGTGGTGCTGGATGAGAAGGATGTATTGACTGGTGGTGCATCTGTTTGAGTGATTGAATTCATTTGGAGGGAATAGGTGAGAGGAGGTAGGTAGAGAGGTGGCCATTAGTGGGTTGACGGAAGAGGAAGTGTTGGGGATGAAGTTGGTTCATCAATAATGGTGTTGGAGATGAAATGAGTTGTGGATAGGTTTCTTTGAGGGTTCAAGAGCAAGAGGAGCAGTGGATGGGTCTGCTGGTGAGGAAGGATCAGGTGACTGTTCCCACTAAGCCACAGATGGAATATCTGCATGAAGAGAATCTATGCCAAGCTCCACATCTTCATGTTGAACATCTGTCACTGAGGCCCTGGTGGCCCTACGGCTTCTGCCTGCTCAGATGCCCTGCTTCTTCTGCCTGACCTGAAAGCCCTGATGGCCCTACTTCTTCTCTTTGCACATAGGGCCCTGATGGCCCAAGTGCTTATTCTTCTACTACTAATGGCACTAAAGCATTCTCTTGCTTAGATGGCCCTTGGTCAAACAAAAAGATCAGGTTTGTTGACTGAAGCAGATGAGATTAGGTGAGTTCTCACAAGTTGGGTAAGGTCAGTCACCATGGTCCACAAACTGCCCAATTCAATGTTCATGTCATTAAGCTCATGCTTTACTTTACACAGGAGGTTTCTATGAACATTTTGGCTTTCCATAATAGGATCAAGGTCATGATATATTGTATATAGAAGTTCTCCTTGAGCATTAAGCCTTTCTATAACAGGCTCTAAGTGAATACAAACTTTTAGTTGTTTGTTTTTCTTGTGACCTTTCTTGTGGAGGGGAGGTACAATAGTGTCAGGAATAGGAAGAAGCTTCTTTTTTAGGTGTAACTCTATTTCTGACATCAACATCAATAAAAGTGCTTCATCAATAGTTACATCATCAACAAGTCCATCAATGGGGATCCCACCTTCAGGTTGACTAAGAAAGGCATCATCATCAGATGCATCTTCTACTAGTCCTTCCATAAACGTATCCTCATGAACATTTTCTATAGGCTCCCCTTGAACTGGTGCCAAAATGAATTCTTTAGTAACTGTTTTAAGTTTCCCATTTGCACAACATCTAGGAAAAATTTTTTATGCTTCCCTCAACAGGAACTACCTCCACATGTGTATCAACTGAACCAACATACATTTCCTGTGCAACAACATTCTGGTTGCACCGAAGACTCAATAGTTTCAATGTGCTCAGGAGGTATGTCTTCAATTCTTAGATCATGAATAACAGGCGCAGCTGTCTCTGCACACATAACATCAGACTCAACTGCTTGAGTTAAAGGCTTCTGTACTAAGATCAGTCACCAAAATAGCCTCTCCTACTGCTATAGAGTCCTTGGATACAAGATAGAATAAATCCACTTTTCCTGAGATTTCTGGTTCTAATGGGCTGGCCCATTCTTTCCAACATTCTCCTTCCATGTCTACTTCAAAATGATGAAAAATTTTGTGAGCAGATGAGATAGGAAAGTGGGACTGCCAACTTGTTCTTGACATCCCAAATGAGCTCTGTTGCAGCTTTCATCTTCTCAATAATGATCTATGCCATGTTCACCTTTTGATTCTGCACTGCATCCCCTTTGTGCATTGAGAAAAGCTGGCACCACAGGGTACTAAGATTTGACAAAAAATGAAATGTAAAAATCTGTTGAAAGTAGTAAACTGATGTAACTCTTCTAATAAGTCAAAGGTTATCTTTATGTGCTTACCTTTGACAAAAGATACCAAAGTTGATCCATCTTCAGATTATAGGCAGGTGTAGAACACTTTCACTAGTTGAGGGTAGCTAGGTTCAGAAACTATGCACAAACCTATCCACTTCATTCTTTCTAGGGCTTCCACAATACTGACCATGCCATGCTTGTTCAAAATGACCAAATTTATAGCCTTGTTACCGCAGATCTAGATCTTGACATATGATACCTTTAGAGTTGATCTACCGTGAGGAACTGTGCACTATAACCTCCCAATGCTGGACTTTTTAATGTTAGCCATGAGAATAAAAAAAGGAAGAATCTTCGAGCTCGTAGGAGGTAGGAGAGTGAATCCCCTCAAGAAATTTGAGCGGAAGAACCGAGAATCTTGAGGAGAAGAGAGAGTCTCTTTCGAACTCGTGAAAATCAAAAGAGGGTTTCATGGGGCTTGGAGTCGACAGGGGCGTGAAGAGAGAGAGAGAATCGATAGTGAATTGGTACAGACCATATAATAAATAGAGGGGAAGGTAATCAAATCAGTAGGGTATTGATTACAAAATGACAAAATAGGGTGTATCAATTATTGAATAGCTTATCCAGCAAAGATATCGATTACTGACGGACGTATATCGACAGATGATGAAACTAAAATGTGAGGCCCCCGAATTTGTGCATTTAATACGTTTTTGGTGCATATTATAAGTATTTACTTACTTATGGGCATGTGTATAAATATATGTTATTATTGTGTGTATTTATATTTATTTATTTCTGTGCATAGTCTATTTAAATAATGTAGTGCATATAGTATGTATTCATATTATTGTATGTGTGTTTATTTAATCATTTCTGTTTCTGGCCGAATTGTAGCAAGCTGAATTTTGTGAAAAAAAATAAATAATTAAATAAATTAAAAAAACTAGCTAAATGGATATTTAAATGAAAAGAGCATAAATAAACCCCCATAAATGGAAAAGAGTAATGGGCTTTGCTTAATGGGATCCTCTAGAATTTATTGGGTCAAAATATGAATTTACAAAGGGAGAATAATAAGAAAATACCCTAATTCATAGTTTAATTATCTCATAATTGGAAAGGGGTTATTAAAGCAATAAAAAGTGGCAATGAGAATTGGAATTGGATTCCTAAACTACCCCATATAGTCTAGCATGAATTTTAGATACTATCCTAACCCAATTAGAGATTGGAAAGCAAAGAGAGAAAGGTGGAGTTAGGAAATCTCGGAATTTAGAGGAATTTGAGTAGTAGTAGGAATAGGAACTGTGTTATATAAATACACCTCTTAAATCCTCGTGGCCGACCCTATCTCATTCAAAGGGGTTCTTGGACGTGGAGAAGAGGCCCAGGAGGAGGAGAAATCGAGGAGAGGAAGATCCATCAAGCTTCTTCCTGCGTCTTGGAGTTCTAAGTCCTAGAAGATAAATCGAGTCAAGGCATTCTCACAAGCCAAACTAAATCAAATCCATATATAGGTAGTTCCAATCACCAGGACAAAAGCCCTTTTGTTTCATATTTTTAATCAAGCCAATTTTTGTTCTTGATTTTTGAAGTTCTGCATCCTGATAACCCCGAGACATCATGTTTAATTCTAAACTCTATTTATACTTGATCCCATGCTACAAAAGTTTTACTGTAGATACTTCATGTTGTTAGGGATCTTTTGCCCCTGAAGCCCAATTGTTGTGAGCATGTTGCTCGAATTAAATCAACCTGTGCTCTTTGTATCATGTTGTATGGTTACTCGTTCTGTTCATGATCAAACCATGTTCAATCTATGCTCTCTCTATTTCCTATTTACTGGAAGTACTCTCGCATGTCTAGTTTCATTGCCACTATTTCATGATTTTTCATCGTGTATACAATTAGTTATAATTTTCTGAAGACCCTATATCAAAATCTAATATTCCTGGACCGCAATCCAAGATAGAGCAGAACTCTGGTCAGACTCAGTCCACGGACCTGAGAACGCGACGGCCGACAGGTCGCGTTCTCAAGCCCGTCGCGACGCCTCTGCTTGTCGCGTTCTGAACGCGACAGTACCCTACGTCGCGTTCTGGCCTTTGTTCTGGCAGCCCTGTCGCGACCCGTACAAGACCCTGTCGCGTTCTATCATGACCCTGCGCGACCCTTACATGGGTACGTCGCAATCACAGGATTTTGTAGGAAAACCCATAAAATTTATTGCTCTCACTTTCTAAAATATTCTTACGCCTTTTATCAGTCACACACGTAGTAAAAACACCTGTTTTAAAATATAGCCATATTGAATGCTTTAAAATAATATTCACGACTTCTTTTCTATCTATGATTTCTCTTACACATGCACACACATGAACAATCCATTATGGCTGAAATCTAGCATAAAATATCTCATAATGTATCTGGTAATTTATACAAAAAGTATATTAATTGCCCTATTTAAAGACTGTATTTGTTCTGGCGTGGGTTATATACCGATATCGACGCTCCACTATTCTAGAATTCCTCTAGAACGTCGAGCACCTGTTTATATACAGACTTTACTTGGCTTTGGGGAACCTCCTTGGGATTTCCTTTCGCCGGACTAGTGAACCCTTGCACAAGGCCTCCGTAAGTCTCCTCTAATCATGGATTCCAACATGGTCGACGAGCCGGTTGTACCCTAACACCCATTACACCTTTAGGGATCGATATGATCCAACGGCTATTAGAAGTTCGCTCTTACCTTGAATCACGTCGACCTCTGGACTTGTGCATACATGGCCAGTGGGAAGATCGTGAATTCCACTTGACTGCCAATACGACGGTGCGCGTGTTGTGCAACTGTTGCTATCCCTGTTTACTCGTCGCATAGTGCAATGTCCACTAGCTCCATCTATTCTATACTCGCTTCGTCTATTCACATCTCTCTACTATCTCGTCTATCCTCTAGTGCTCTTAAATATTCTTGGTACTTATATGGCCATGACGATTGTCTAAAGATAAATAATATAACAATGCCTGGCAATATATAAAGGGCCCGATCTGGTCTGGATGTGCGCCCGAAAGTGCGAGTGCCCATGGGAGTTAAATGATCAGAGTGTTTGGCATTACACTCAAGTTCTATCTATCTCGACTATCATATGACAATCAAAACACAAAACGTGCTATACTCTCTTGATGTCTAGAATGACAAACAAGTGCTATACTCGTCGTGCTATTATTATACTTGTGCTAGTTGGGCTATGGCCATCCTGCTATTCGGCTATACCGATACTTGTGCTATTTTTTGGAAACTGTACTCGATCTCATGCTATGGCATCCTGATACTGTTGTGCTATCCCTTGCTATATTTTGACTCTCTTGTACCTACTATCTTTAGATACTCTGCCATTAAATGTGTTTAATTATTTTAAGCCTGCTTGAGCCTGAGATTTAA
>JACBKR010003340.1:0-34322 GCA_014218235.1 Colocasia esculenta
GTTCACGAAAATTACATTGTCTAAATATATGTTTATACAACACTTACAAAATCTATATATATGTTCTAGCAAAATTAAAAAAAAACAAATGTGGATACTGATGAGAGCTGGAATTGGGTGGCTTGGCTTGGGAGAATAAACCATTTTTTAAAATAAAATAAAATATTGTGGAATTTTATAGTGAGAGTTCTACATGTGAACTGTGATATTCCATAATAAAAAGTGTTCCATTTGGTACCATGCACCATGCCTCGTCGTGAGTTACATATCCATTAATCCACTCGTTAGTTAATTAGACGGTTTAAAAAATAAATAAAATAATTAAATAAAACACGGATAGAAGTGAATTAAAGGGCAATTCACGGGGGAGTGTGCAACTTTCAATCTTTTTCAATATTTTTTTGACCAATGATCGGATTGTCTGCACGCATAGCTCAAGACAGAATTATTATTTGAAAATATTTTTTAAGGTTAAAATAAAAATTAGATGTATCACTTAAAAGGTCGCACTAGTGGATGCAACAAAAACCAGTTTGATAACAGGATAACAACACCAGACCCGACTAAGTAATTCCGAGGTGGCTTAGTCGGAGTTACTGATCTATCTTTAGTTTGATAATATCTTGTTCAGATTATTTAACAAGACGGGTAGGTTACTTCAACTCGGATAACAACTTGTTAAGATTATTTATCTCCTGTTAAATTTGTTTAACAAAAAATAGCTGATAAACCCTAGATATATTACTAGACCTATTAAAATTAAGTCAAGACTTATCTCGTTATCAGATCTTAATAATATATTAAAAATAACGGATGGATACTAATTTATTCGTCTGCAATGTATATACAATCCGCCCTCGTGCATAGATCTTGGGGTTTGTGATCACTTCTATAAACATAAATGAGAAACATTTGATGCTCGGATAAAATGTTCGGCCATTTATGTCTGTGGACACATAGTTGTGAGAATCACACTTATTTGTGTTTAAAGTCGGACGATAAATTTTTATCTGAGTATTAAGTGTTTCTCAAACAAAAATATGTAGTGGAGCTTGCAAGTGTCTTATTCGGCCACTAGGCCCACATGTCCGTTATCAGAACAGGTTGGGCCGACACGTTTATTGGGCAATCATGGTCGTTCTCCCCGATGGTTAATGGCCGAGGCCTCACCCACCGCTAAGCTACTGGGTTGTGGGCTCGGCGATTCGGCGCTCTCTTAATGGACCAACCTTTCACTCACATAAACGAATAATTTGATGGGACGCATTAATATAAGAAATATTATGATCGTTTGGTTAAAATATTCTTATTAAAACCATCATCACCTATACATAGTGATACGGTAGTTTCCGAGTAGGTCGGCTAGCCCCACAGAGCCGACCACCGTAGAAGATTAGCGGCAACTGCTGAACAGGGTGAGTTGTCTGACTCTCGCCCCCTAGCTCGGCCGATATCCCGTCAGCTCAGATGAGGCCGACCTGGCGACCGAGGCTCTCGTGAAAGTCCATAAGTCTGAAGATACAAATCGTCTAAATCAATCAACGAGGTGTTTACCGCAGGACGGACCTCGGTTCAACCGACCTCATTAAGGACACTGGCCGACATCCCATTTACAGACCAACGGCTCGCAGGACTTTATGCACCTCGGGCCTCTCTTTAGCTCGACACAGATATTCCCCAAAAACCAGCGCTTGAAGAATCTCCGTTAAAGCACCTCCGGCCATCTACCGAAGCTCAGGCAGGGCCGACCTGGTGCTCGGCATACTCACGTGCCTTGCAACGGTCTTCACATGGTCAACAGACGAATAAGGTGAGGTTCGAGGATCACGGGACCGTAAATCACGACCATTAAGACCACGATCTCGGCAATCAGGTCTACAGGTGGCAGCCATGATCATCACGATTTGACAGGGAAGTAACGGCTCCCAATCCGGCGGGAATCTCGGTAACTCCCAGCGAGATTGGCGGCTCGTCCAGCTCACACGTACGTGTCCTAACACTATATAAAAGGTAGGCATTCCACTGGCAAAGGTACGCTATTCTCCCCCCACGCTAGGCCATTCTGCTCGGCTAACATCTGACTTGAGCGTCGGAGTGTCTCCTGCTGAACCCACTCGGCGGGCTGTACAGGTCAGTTCGGGAGAACAGAACCAGTGTCGCACATCGGCCAAGCGCGCCTCAGACAAGATCTATCAGCTTAGTCGTCTCGGCTCACCTTTCGATGAGAAGCATCTCAACGGTCACCTCAGCTTGAGCCGGCCTATGTTACAATAGTTGTAACACATAGAATGATGGATGAATAATATTCTCAATCGGACAATTATCAAGAAATCAATAGTAAGAAAATTGTCACTCCAACATGACAAAGTTTTTAATAAGAATTTACTACTTCTAAAACAGTATTATAGGTTTCATCGATGGATGTGCACTATGTCAGTCACTGCAAAACGCTTACATTGCTGTTTGCATATTATGGTCCGAAGTTTTGTTGTAGTTAACTTTAGTCTTGAATAATGCAAGCTAGTGTTCTATCACTCGGTTTAAGGCATGTAACTTCCTGCGATAGAAAGAATGTATCTTTGTGGTAGAAGGAAAATACTTAATACCGAAGAACAACTTTGCACATTGACCCAATCTTATTTTTAAAATGAAAATTTTAGTATAACGATACTCGAGTCTATATATATATATATATATACCTCATTTTAATCAACTTTTCATAGGTCAGCAATTTAATGGGAGCAGGGTTGGCCAAACCGCACCGTACCGGTGCGGTTTGGCCGTGTCGCACCGTGTCTGGTAAAAGACGGTACCAGTCGGCACTGCCCACCTTCTTCTTTCTCCCGACCCCTCATCCCTCTCTCTCGCCATCCTTCTCCCCTTCCCACCTTCTTCTTTCTCCTGACCCCTCATCCCTCTCTCTCTCTCTCTCCCCCTTCCCACCTTCTTCTTCCTCCGGACCCCTCATCCCTCTCTCTCTCGCGATCCTTTTCTCTCTCGCGCTCTCGCTTGTCGCCACGCCATGGCAAGACGGAAGGGAGGGAGAGGATTGGAGGGGGAGGGGGCGAGATAGAGGCAGAGGAGGGGACTGGAGGGGGAGGGGGTGACCGAGGGGAGGGAATGACCGAAGGGGAGGGGGCGAGATAGAGGCAGAGGAGGGGACTGGAGGGGGGGAGGGGACTGGAGGAGGAGGGAGAGGACCGGAGGGGGAGGGGTGAGACTGAGGGGAAGGAGGGGGACCAGAGGGGGAGGGGGTGACCGGAGGGGATGGGGGCGAGACAGAGGGAGAGGAGGGGACTGGATGGGGGGAGGGGACCGGAGGGGGAGGGGTTGACCGGAGGTGAGGGTTGGGGGGGGACACGTGGCGGTATGACGGTGTACGGTACCGTTCCCGAAAAAATTCGGGTCGGCACGGTACACCGGCACAACAAACCTTGAATGGGAGTATAGTTTTCACTTTTTGCAAAGAGGACTCTTAAAGTAAGGATATGCAGCAATTACAGCAAACTTTTTCCTCACTCGGTGCTTGATATGAGAGGAAACTAGAAAATAAAAGACATGGGACCCATATTAAAAAGCTACTAGATTTTTTGTAAAGTTTTTTTTCTTTCTTTTTTTGCATTATTCCTCAGTCCTCATCACATCGACTAATGTAAATTTCCATCACATGGTTACTTTGAAATAATTGACCGTGTAGGCAACCTATGTCCACAACCCAGAATGAAGGCCCACCCTGCAGGTTTGATTCGATTCCAATTCAGAAATTTCGGCCCAGAACTGATTCCAACTAAGGCCCATCCCCCACTAAGAAGTTATTCTTTGGTGGGTGCATTCTGCTTACTCTTGGTCAAAAAGAAGCAACATGGTCAAAAATATCTTCTGAAAAATATTTGTTTCCCATGGGCAGTATTTTTATCCTATTAAGATATGTCATTGGTCGGAAGTTCAGACTGAACAATACCGTGTTTGATTGGACAACTTTTTTTTTCTCATATCTTGTGCTTCGTCATATATGTATATATACATATATATATATATATATATATATATATATATATATATACTTGGAAATATATATTTGTCAATTGTAATTTAAGAAGTAAAACCCATTATTTGGGATGGGTGCAGCAGGTAAGATTTTTATTTCCATCTATGCACATCAATGTATATGCTACAATGTATTCCTAAAAAAAATTAATGCCTAATAATTTTTCTCTACAGAGTGAGTTGTTACTCAAAGCTATTCCCTTTGCATTTACTTACAGGTCAGGTGGGTTCTATTCGTTCTATTTTTTTTCCTGCCCAGAAGAAAGCTTTTTGTGACTTCTATTCTCTTCTCACTAGTCTTCAGTATTTTGAATGACAGAAAATATGCCGGTGAACTCTTTATTTTCACCTACCTTTTACTTTGTCCATTTTTTGAATATAGTTTGGACATTTTATGGTTTTATTAACTGCTGAAGTTTTTTTAAATATATATATATATGTTTTATAAATACCATTGTATTTTTTTTTTTGTTTTAAATATTATTTGCGACGGCTTTGTAGCCATCGCATATAAAGGTGCCATTGAGATAAAATGTTCCCACACCATTACTCTCTTCTGGCATAGTGTCGATGGTGCCATTGAAATAAAATATTCCCCTTGGCTATTTTCATGTGTCATTGATGTTATTTTCATATTTGTTATATATATATATATTAAAAATAAACAAAATAGAGATCAATTTTGAGACTAAAATTGAGACCAAAATAATTTGATCACTAAATGAGACTTCGGTGACAAAATCGATCTCCGAATTGAGACCGAAATAGTTCAGTCTCAAATTAGTCTCAAATTTGAGATCGAATTTGTGACTGATAAGTATCAGTCGCTGATATTTTAGTGGTCAATTTTGAGATGGAATATATTCGGTTACAAATTCAGTCTCAAATTTGAGACTGATTTTGTGATCGAAGTATATCGACCACTGATCATTTGATTGTTCGTTTTGAGACCAATTATAGACTAATATTCAGTCTCAATATTGAGACTAATTAGAGACCGAAATTATTCGGTCGCATATTCGTGACCAAAATCTATTGACCGACGAATTCGATCTCTATCCAATCTCAATTCGGTTTCTATTTACACTAATGACTGAATTGTGATCGAATAGAAACTGAATCTGTCAATCTCCATCCACGCCTTTTCATATAGTGTTATTTCTATTATGCTATTTAAGACTGATCAATAGAGGTGTGATTCTATACAAATTCATGAGTAGCAACAAAGTATGTTAAGATGAGAAATATTTACCTTCCTTATTTGTTGTCATTAGATCACACTAATTGCGGGTCCTATCATCTTTTCTCTCCTCTTTTTTTTTTTTATACAAACTCATATTTTTAATGTAAAAACTTTTTATCCCCCTTAATTATTATTTGCCATCCTAATACTAAGGGTGACAAATAATCAATTAAGGAGGACAAATAACTTTTTAAATATTTATGTTATTTGTCATTTTTAGTATTAAAAATGACAAATAACATGTTATTAGTGACAATATTTTTATGAAAAATGACGTATGAGTATTTAAAGAGCATAAATATTTTTATTGATAAAATATATGTAGCAGAGATGAAGATGTTGAGATGAATATATAATAAGATTAAGAAAGATAAAATTAGGAACGAAGACTTTCGTGAAGATTTGAAGAGATCTTAATTAATAGTAACACAAGAAAAATAGGTTTAGATGATTTGGACACGTACATCATCGTTTTAACGCGACGTCATTTAAAAGATGTGACCAAATTTTAATAAATATTAGTAAAAAACTCGTGAAAAATTTAAAATAAAATAATATAATATTATTAGAAAAGATATTGACTTCTTAAATTTAAATATTAATATATCACTTGATAAAATATTTGACGGAACATGATTATAATCGACCCAAATAATAAGATAAGATTATGATGATGATGAGTGGAACTCATAAAAATAAATACTATCCATTTTGACACCAAGATAGACAGTACTCTACATCCATATGTTGATTGAATAGTACGAAAGTTCTGGGAGCGAACATCCGCAAGCCAATCGATTGGAAGGTTTAAACCACTCTCACCCACGTCCTGTTCGAGGAAATGCCGAAGACAGATGCGCGTCACAACATTACAGATGGGAGACGACGAAGCATAGGTACGTAACATACACCTCCTCTCTCACGTCGGGGCTTGTGGGCGTTTCCTGCCATCTTCAGGGCTTGACGCGTTGCACTGCTTGCTCGGAGAAAACCTCGGTTCTGTTGTCCCCAGAGACATACTCATGCTGAAATCAGAGAAGTGACGTCGAGAAGACCACTTGGTCTTAATTGCCGTGTTCTTCCCTGGAACCAGCACTAGCTAGCTAGCTCGGGCTTTTTTTAGCGGGAGGGTACAAATTTGGAGCGTGTTTCTTTCTCTCGATATATGATGTAAGGTCATTTGGAGATCCCATTAATTTTAGATCTCTACAAAGGCTCACGACCTTGGGGCTCACTGCCAAAAGTTACGAGCACTAGCTCAGTCTCCCCGACTACTGACAAAGAATAAGAAAAGACCATGTAGTTGCTGGGAACCGGAGTCGCTCGAGGGTGGGTTACGTACAAGAAAGGACTAGCACTAGTACTACCTAGTTATTAGATGACAATTGTACTAGAGTAGCTGCGGTTGCCATTTATCTTTGTAAAATGTCACGAGGAAGCTAAGCTTGTATGCTAATTCGGTGCCCCCATTTAGCAGAACTCTTCACAGTGGTGAAAAGTCTTCCGGTCAACAAGATGAGGGAACCAAAGTAGGCCGACGCCCACTTTTGCTTTTATGTTCCCATCTAAAGAAGAGAAAGAAGAACGAATGCTTTGGGATGCTAACCAGCAAGAGAGCAAGAAGCTTCACCCCATCTTCCAAGCAAACATTGGAGCTTGGAATTAATAGAATTGCTCGTTCCCACGGTGTCTATATAAATCCCTGCTTCCTTCTTCCAATGGAACCCAGAAGAAACCCTTACCCAGCATCTTGTAGCAGCTAGCAGTAGTGGGCGTGCGCCAGGCTTACCTAGCTAGTAAGCTCCCCCTCTCGATCCATGTATTTCTAAGAGCAGATGACACTACTGTTTTAGGAGGGGAAACATGACACTCGTACTAGTTTCACTCGTTCGTCTCTTCTGGGGGCCTTTTCTTTGCAAGATGGTCGCGGTCTTGCGCAGCCTGGTCCATCTTCTTGCAGAGTTCCGCCATTGTTGTATGAAGACTGTGCTTTTCTTCTCCACAGTACTGTTGCGAGTCGGGCCTGCGGCTGTTGCAGGTGCGTACTTCTCCGGCAAGGAGGAGAAGTGGAGGGGAACCGGCGTAGCAGGTCGAGCATGCAAATCCTGCAAGAAAACGCCCCACGACCTCCCCGTGGAACCAGACGGCGGTTCAGGGGTGTGGACATGATCAAGATAGTCATGGACAGGCTGGGGCTTTGGGTCACTTCGGAGGAGGAGGATGATCAGAACTGGGTCGGCGGCGAGTGCGGCGAGTGCAGGCTTGTGGGAGCGGTCTCCTGCTTGCTGGAAGAGAAAGAAGCGAGCTTGGAGGAACTGGGGGAAGCCTTCTCCGTGTTCGACCAGAATGGCGACGGCTTCATCACCCCCGTGGAGCTGGGAAGGGTGCTGCAGGCGCTGGGGTTTGGCGAAGGCTGCGTGGTGTTCCAGGACTGCGTGCTGATGATCCGGGCCTTCGACGAGGATGGCGACGGCAGGATCTGCTTGTCGGAGTTCAAGAACATGTTACAGAAGGCGAGGTAGCCACCATGGCCCCCGGCTGTTCTGCTCTCTCTCTCTCTCTCTCTCTCCTCTTCTTTCTGTGGTTTCCAACTTTCTGTGCTTTACTCCTGCGAACGTCATTAGGAGTTCTGTTGGCGATCGATCGGAGAAGGAAGAATGGTTCTCTAAATGTCCTCTAATTTCGGTTGTTGTTCTGGTAATTACTCGTGGTTTGATCTTAATTCGATTACTCAATAATCACAAGAAAAGTCTGTATTAAGGGAAATTTTAAAAAATAATTTTTTTAAATAAATACTTACTAAAAATATACCCAATACTAATAGTTTTACAAAATTATGTATGGTTCTAATATATTTACAAAACTATACCGGAACATATGATGCAAGTTACACAAATTAATTGTGTGCTTACATAATTTATGCAAGTTACAACATATTTGTGTAAGTTATATAAATTATATAATTTATAATATACTTATGTAATTTACATCAAATTTGTATAAGATATAACATATTTATGTAAATACCAGAAATTTATTAAGTTTTAGTATAGTTGTGTAAGCTATTCAGTATTGTTTTGTAAATATGTTAAAATTAAATATAGTTTTATGAATATGTTAGAATTGAACATATTTGATAATATTTATTAAAAGAAGGTTATTTTAAAAAAATCCCAATTGTTAAAATAACAGTGCAACAAAAAAAAACGCCACTTAGACCGCACCTAAAAATGAATATTTTATGATCTTTTTGCATACTATTAAATATTTTTAGTAGTGTACAGGCAAAACTAAATGCAGAAGTGACAAAGTTAATTTACATGTCATGTTCTAGCAAATTAAAGCCCATTTGCCATATATACATGTTCAGCTATAGGGTACTCCAACCAGCATATGAAAAGTCCATACAAATTAATTAATCCATTTTGACCCCTATAAAGTTAATGCAGAGGGTTGTCGAATTAATTGTGTTTAGCTTTCCATCACTGAACAATAATGTTATTCATGTCAGTAACGTTAAACGATATTTACCAAAAGTTGGGAGTTTAAACCATGCATCACGTGTACGTTCGACAATTATTTTATTAATTAGCACTTGCGGAAAGTTAGGTTGATCAGATTTTATTTTATGACCAAATAATTTAATTTGTTTAAAAGTCTCTTTGCCGGAGACACATGTATATTAATATTTGTTATTGGTCTAAGATAGGTTGACGGTATTATGTGATGTCCCATCATTAATCTAACTTAAAAACAATGAAACAACACTTTATGATCATAAAGATGAATATTTCTATTATAATTGAGAACAAGGTATGTATAGATTTATTAATTATAAAATATTTCCACTTTTTTGAAGTGGGGGTTTTAGGACACGTGTCTTATAAATAGCAAGTAATTAAAAAATTGGCCTTTTCGTACATGATAAGGTAATAGAATTAATAATCGGGATAAGATCTCATTATTTGTTAAGAGACGTGATTTAAGTGTACCTCTCAAGAGTATTGTCTCCATGTTTGAGGTTTTGTCCTTTAAAATGATCCTCTGGAAGAAGAGGTGAGACTCTTACTGATAAACACACACCTCCCAGTGAGGATAAGTGTGTGCGGGTCTCATGAAGATGAGACGCTTGGGTAGGGCGCATGGCCTCTCGTTCGTTCCCACAAACGGCGCCAATGAAGAAACGTTATTTAAGTGTGCCTCCCAAGAGGTATTATCCCCATACTTGAGATTTTGTCCTTTAAAAGAACCCTCTTGGAAGAAGAGGTGAAGCTCTTACTGATAAGCACACACTTGTTCTCACTATATTTCAATATGAGACTAAAGAATACATCTACATTTGTCAACACAAATTCAGACATTTTATAAACAATTCAAATATAAAAATAGTTAAAAGTCCAAAAACCTAAATAGTAAATTTTTACAAGGTCATGATATGCTTTGTTTCATTATTAGGTTCAATTTCTTCCGCGATTCCAGATTTTCACACGGTTTACATCTAAATTTTGAATTGTTACATTCCCATCAATTTGGGTTCTAAAAAAATAATCAACTCTATAATATTTTTTGAGTTTTTTTTCTTTTAATTAGTCCTTACAAACATATATATATTTTACTTTTAGTCACTCAATTACAACTATTATTTTTTAACTTCCTGAATCATTACCGTTATCTTTTTTTTCCCCTTCCATTTGATTCCGTAACCATAATCCAATCTTGCATTGGTAACCTAATTAGATAATGAAAAAAGACTGGATTATCCTTAGTTAGTTTTTTCACGCGCGCACGCGCACACACACACACTCGCGCGCACACGCACGCACGCATGCATACACACATACACATACACATCTACTGTCAAAGGGTCTCCCTCTCCAACTCCGACAACGACGGAGAGCGACCACAGAAAGAGAGAGAGTCATAATGGAAGAAAGAGAGAGAGGGTGTCATAGGGTGGGGGTGATAGAGAGGATTGCGGAGTGGGGGGAAAAGAACCTATTGTCGGAGGGGTCTCCTCTCCTGCTCTGATCGTCAGATTGAGAGAGAGACAAAGAGAGAGAGAGAGAGAGTTGCGAGGGGGGAGAACCAACTACTGGAGGGGTCTCCTCTATTAGCTCCGATAGAGAGAGAGGGTTGCGGGGTGGGGAGAGGGAAGAGAACTGACTATCAGAGGAGTCTCCCCCTCTAGCTCTGACCGTGAGAGAGAGCTACATAAAGAGAGAGAGAGAGAGAGACAGAAGATGAGGAGAGGGGAGAGAGTGATAATATTTTACATATTTCAAATCTATTGTTACTTCTAAATGAAATATTCTTCGAGATTTTTTTTTAACATCTATTTATTAGATGGACTTTTACATAAGAGTTCAAAGATTCTAGGAGTTAAAAATAATAGTTATAATTGAATGACTAAAATGGAAAATACTCATATTTTTAAGGACTGAAAAATAAAAAATTCTATTTTTCCCCTCTTCGGACGTCATGTTTAATAACTACCTACACATTTGACAATACTTCTACAATCTATTAGGGACAATAACATGAGATACATATATGGTCTTTGTTCTTAGTCTGCTCACAATAAGCCGGCCATACGAAACCCCATCTTTAAATATGAAGTCAATGTTCATCCTTCGTCGATCTCCAGACCTGCAGTATAATAAGGATAGTATGAAACCAAAGTTTCAGGTTGTGATGGGTGATTGTGGAAGTGGATTTTTTTAATTTAATAAAATTTTTTAGTTCTTTTTATCATATTTTCTCATGTTCTCATGGCTGCGTATTGTTAATCCGGGTCCCGTCGAATGCTACTCGAGCGATAGCGACGAAAGATGAATCGGCAATTTGTATAGTGCGGGCGTGCCAGTCACCAAAGTGACAACATGTGTTCTGCCTCCGAGAGTCGAAGGACTTTAGGTCTATTGTGCGCGTCGTTTGACTTTGTCAAATGAAGATGAATATCGGGTTGGGACAATATCCCGCCGTTGCCTAAGCGCAACGGCGTTAATTACATCTCTATAAAAGAGAAAACCTTGATTAATCGCCAGAGTAGAAGGTCTTGTGACCTAAAATGGAGACATCCGATGAAGGTGCGAGATGCAATTTAAATTTAAGCCGAAGTGCTATAAGCGAAAAAAAATGTCTATTCAACAGGTTTGATGATTGATCTTTTATCTATTAATTATTGGGTCTCTTTATCTATTTATTCATTTGTTTCTTTTATTGTGAAATAGTTTTCAATATGTTCTTTTGTTCCATTTGAGACATTCAAATCATGAGTCTGTTCACGATTCGACATTGCTTGGTCATTGTGTAGCCAGTCGGCAGCGTGGACACATTCGATTCGGCAAGGCATGCATACAGCAGGACAGATAGCGAATCGGCAGGATAAAATGAACCGATGGGATATAACCGAATCAGCAGCCCGGATTGAATCGGCGCCCTGCTGAAATGCTATTGATTTAATCAAAGTTTGGAGATTTCTTTTAAAAGTCTTTTGCCGATTCGACATGCACGGGGAAAATTCGGCAGCATCTCCCCTTATCATGGTTGATGAGGGAGAGCGCGGTACACATCTACCACAATGGAGACGACATCAAAAGGTGAGTGGTGTATGTCGAACAACGACATCACCCCGATGGCATACGACGCCGATCCTCGAGGCATGCCTACGAGGAGACGGTTAGTGCCGTGACCATAAACGAATCCGAGCGGCGAATGGATGATATTGTGAACCCATATGTCCGGGTATAGACATCACATTGTCTAACCCGAGATTTAAATGTGTTTCTTATCAATCTATTATCTCTTTTCTTGGCTGAAACCACATGGCGCATGACTTTGCTCATGTGATTCAGCCATAGGCATGTTGCTGCCAAATTGAATCGGCAGGCTATGCTCCAGGCTGGCCGAACCAGCAGGACTTAGGGCTGTAAACGGAGCGGATACGAAGCGGATATGGACTTTTCGGTTCTGATCCGAATAGTTAATCAGATAGTTCGTATCCACTCCGAATATAATTCGAATACGGAGCAGATATTTTAATCGGATAATTTTTGGATTTGGAGCGATACGAATATTATCCGCTTCGGAAATATAAGCTTAATAAAATATATTAAGTGATCTAAAAATTAAAAAAAATCAAAAAATCTATAAAATTATAAAAAGTATAAATATAACAAAATACTCTCTTAACAAAAGATTAACATTATATATATATATATTTATAATTATATATGGATTATTAGATTTAAGATTTAATGGTCAAAAATAATACTTCATTTCGGAGCGGATCTTAAACGGAGCGGATCACTTGTTTCCGTATCCGCTCCGTTTATAACCGGATAAATCCGTATCCGAAATCCGCTCCGCCAGATATTTATTAAACAGATAATATCCGGATAATCGGATACGAATTCGAATCGGATCCAGATATTATCCATATCCGTTTACAGCCCTAGCAGGACTGCCTCTAGATCGCCTAAATCGACAGCAGGCACTCCCTTCCTGTGGGCAGCGAACCATCAATGTTCAAGCTGGGCAGACCCATGGAAATGGGGCGACCAGGGGCTGAAACAGGGTTTAATGGGCTGCTAGGCTTGAGGGCTAAGCTTTGGGCATGAGTATTGGTTACTCAACCCACTTACTAGCAAAGGGGCATGGCCCAAAATCGAAATACACATGGGGGGATTTCTGTTGTCTAAACAGTAGAAAAAGCATCTATTACAAGGGCCAAAATAGTGAAAACGTGCACCAAAGGGGGGATTCACACAAGGCCCAATAAGCCCAATTATGGGGCAATGCAAAAACACATGGGAGAGGGGGACTTCCACGGTTCTCAAACCTCATTTATTGAGGCATGGGGACTTGTGTGGTCTTTTGCATGGCATTGGGAGTGGAGAGCCATCTCTCCACAAGGAGGGGCTCTCCATCCCGTAGTCTCTCATACCATTCACATAAAAGAAAAGGGGAGCATTAAATGAAGTGCACATGCACATGCATGGAAGAGACCAATAAACCTTAAAAAAAATTGCACTTGGGATTAGATAAGATGCCTATTAGATGCAAAAGGGGGTTTTCACATGATGGGAGAGAGAGAATTTACAGAGATGGGACATTCCTTGGGGGAGAGGGAGAAGTACAAAAAAAATTAAAGAAATGGGGAGGGGAACCTTCCCATCGCCACCCACTCACCCTCTCTTCCCTTTGGAGCCCCAAGACAAGACAAGACAAGACAAGAAGAAGGGAGGGGAGGTGGCTCTTGTTAGGATTTGTTATTCGGTAATGGCAAAACTAGAAGGGGGGTTGAATAGATTTGCAGCGGAAACTTAAGCAATTTTAAAACTACTTCAGATTAATAGATCTACTCATTTAAAAACCCCTTTGATCTGATGCAATGTGTGTGAGAAAACTAACAGTTAGTGTGTAGACGAAATCCCTATGCATGCATCTAGCGCAATACAATGCAAACCACAGTGCACAAGGGATTTTAGGTGGTTCGGAGATACAACCACGTGACTCCTACGTCCACCCCTCACACAGTGAGGACACACTACTCGAGAACTGAGTACAACACACACACGAGCACAACGGCTCAACCACACCACACACACGCTAGATCAAGTCCAACAAAAGATCAGATCCTTAGCCTTGATCTGACCAACACACCACACACGTTGTCTGATGCAAACACGCAATCAGAACAACAAACCACACACTTCCACCAAATCCACGCACTGACATCCAATCAATACACACACACACAGATTGGTGAAAAATATGGAAGAGGAAGAGTTCTGAGATATAGAAACAAATCCAGATGTGTCCAGAAGACTTCAAGCTTCACGTCGTTTGAAGACCACGAGATGATGGAGAAGCTTGACTTCAGAACGAACCGACTTTAACTCCTGTACGAGATGATCTCTCTTTGAACGATCTGGAGTTCTGAAGCAGAGCAGTAGGAAGAGAGCCTTCTTCTTGACCTTTGCTTAGGTTTTGGTATGGTGGCTTCTTTTGCGAAAATAGCCTCATATGATCCATATATAGTGGTGTCCAAGCATAGAGAGTCGTGCTAAAAGGAAACACCAAAATATAGATCATATCCCGGCCATTAGATCTTCCGAAAACTCCATCTGTCGACAGCCGACTTGCTGCTGTCGACAGGTGCTGACAGGTTTGTAAAAACCAGAAGACTGGGCTTTCTGGAAATAGATTTCTATGTGTATCTGTCGACAGGCACTATTTATCTATCGACAGGTGCACTATTCATCTGTTGACAGATGCACTATTCATCTGTTGACATGTGCACTATTTCAGTAACTTGTCTTGTTCTTTTGCACTTAGATTTTGGGCTTTGTCTTGCATGGAATCTCACCTACATTTAAGAACATTATTAGTGAGATATAATGAACATATAAAAGAAGAAGAAGTTAAACATGTTTTTCTTGATTAGCATTTGCTTTTCTTGATTAACATTTGCTTGACTTAACATTCTCACTACGTTTCACATATTCACATCACATCAATTTGTATTGTTCATGAAATCTCATCATCAAAAACAAACATACCATTATGTCAACTTAACATTCTCATGTAAACCCAACATTCTCCCACATGAGAACCCAACAGCTCTTTCTCTTTCTCTATTTTCTCTTGCTCTTCTTTTCTTCTCTTTTGCTGCAGCAAGAGCTTCACGGGAGCAGGAAACCAACAACAGCTCTTCTTGGGGAGAAGATGGCTTCCTTCCTCTCCAAGCTTGCACACACCTCTCTTCCAAAAAGAACTAGAAGACTCTAGAAGACTCCCTGCGCAGCCCCCTACTTGCTCAGCTTTTTGGCAGCCTTTTTGGTGGTTGTGGGGAGGTGTTAAGGTAAGCTCACCTCCCAGCATGGGAATCTTGGCCTATTGGTAGTGGACCTTTTGGGCTGTTAAATGGGTCATTTGAATGGGTTTTTTGAGGGGTTATCTTCCTTTAAAGGAGCGGGCCGGCTAGATTTTGGCAGCCTTTTTGGTGGTTGTGGGGAGGTGTTAAGGTTTCCTAAGCTCACCTCCCAGCATGGGAATCTTGGGCCTATTGGTAGTGAACCTTTTGGGCTTGTTAAATGGGTCATTTGAATGAGTTTTTTTAGGGGTTTTCTTCCTTTAAAGGAGCTGGGCCGGCTAGCAAGGCCCAATAGATTTTTAGGTGCCCACAAATGGCACCTGTGGACAGTGCAAGCGAGAGACGAGCGGCGTAGTGTTTGCAGGTGAACTCTTGTAGCTTTTAGCAGTCCCATTGACGTACTGGCGATCTCTGGGTTTTTAGTTGACATTGTCATCTTGGGATTGACCGTCAACGAGAACTATTGTGGCCACATCTCGCTGAGTTGGTGAGTTCACTGAATTAACAGCCTCTGAGTCGGTGAAGATTGCTAGGCTGGAGGCTTTTTAACTGTTGGAAGTGTTGTACGGGTGGCAATCTTGATCTGGTGGAAGCACTGCACTGATAGCCTTCTTGATTCAGTGGAAGTCCTAGATCGGAAGCTTCTTCGATTTGTTGAGAATTTTGGCCCGGTGGGGTGTCCGTAAGATAGGATTTTTAAATCGGCAGCCTGCTTGAATTGGCGAGAATCCTAAATCAGTGGCCTCTTTCAGTTGGCAAGGCCATACGAGCTAGTGGCCTTCATGAGTAAGACACCCATTGTGTTATTTTGGCCTATTGTATGAGCTGATGGAGCGTGTCAGCTTGCTATATGGTCTAGTAGCTCATTCTAGACTCAGTAAGTGACCATATTGCTTCCTTTCTTCTGAGCTGTCTTGCCGATCGGTCACCTTGAATGCACAACAATCTAAGCATGCAGTAGCGTTGAGGTCTTATAACATCTCCTGAAGGGTTGCAGAATTCCCTATATGGTAATCTAGAAGGGGGTTGAATAGATTACTGCCGATTTAAAAAAGTTTATCACCTTCTTTTCTTTAAAAACACAGATTATAATGATGAGAACAGAGTTTCACTACGTGTGGATGTGTGTGACTTGATGACAGATATATAACAAACTACAATACGTGTGTATAGATGCCGTGCCTACCAAACATCTAGCGTAAAAGCATTCAAACCACGAGACACACAAATTTACGTGGTTCGGAGTACACAACTCGTGTATCCTACATCCACAGGCCACACACACACGCAGAACAATCTGCTTATGAGCTAGTTCACAAATTACAACTCACACACACGTGTTATCTGATGTGCAGCCACGATCAGATTAACACCCACACACGTGTATCAAGCACAAGGACTGCTTGAAACACAACACACACACACAGATATGAAAAAGTAGAAACAGAGAAGAGTTTGAGAGTTGAAGAACAAATCCAGATTGTAAACTCTTCTTGTAAACGTCTGGCTGGACTTCAAGCTTCGTCTTGATAATCACAAGTTGATGGAGACACTTGAATCCACAACGTTCAGGCTTCACCTTCCGCTGGAGAGACTTCTCTTCTTGGTTCTGGGCGGTAGGTTGAAGCAGAGCAGCAGAGCAAGACTTCTCTTGAGAACTTTTTAGGGTTCTTGCTGGAGGCAGCTTGTGTACGTGATTAACTTCAGAAAGTTGCTTATATAGTAGTGTTTACATATGGAGAGACGTGGTAGAAGGAAACACCACGTTTGGTAACTTTCAAACTTCCCGTATCTGAAGATTCTGTACGTCTGTCGACAGGTCATACACCTGCTGTCGATAGGGATCAACAGTGTGCCAAGTTCCAGAAGTCTGGAAGTTCTGTTGAAGCTCTCACTGTGTGCATCTGTCGACAGGTGCCTTGGTGCTGTCGACAGGCACATGTTTTCCAGAACTGTGATTTTCTAACTGTATGCTTCTGTCGACAGGAGGCTTTGTTGCTGTCGACAAGGCTTGTTTTCTAGAAATGTATATTGCTGACTGTTGTATCTGTCGACAGGGTCTTGATGGCTGTCGACAGGTACATTGTCTTTTGGCTTTGCTTGACCTTTCAAACTTGATTTTGGCACATGTCTTGCATGGTATTCTCCTACAATAATAAACTTAGTTAGTGAGATATTATGAACATATATAATCAAGTTATTGTGTCAAGACATTTATTTGAAGATTCCATTCATTAAACTCAATTCACATTGTTTAAATTGAATTCACATTGTTCATATTGTTCATCATAAGAAACATGTTGTATTTATTATTTAGAATGTGAAACCAACAGTCTCCCCCTTTTTGATGATGACAAAATTAATCAATTAGGTGTATAATTGAGTTTCTCCCCCTTTTGACAACATCCAAAGCTTACCCCATACACATGCACTAGACAAAAGAGCAAGGATTGCATTGATATTTCATGAGTCATACAGAGTACATGACATGCTAATGGTGGAAAGGGAAAAAACAGAGAATGGAAAGACAATCATCTAACAACAACATGACTGAAGGCATAACAAGACACAGGTGAACTAGATAACAGGACTTGACGCTATCCTAGACACCTAGGCTAACTAAGCATCATCATCAGCAGGCGGTGTAGGAGCCCGACGCGTAGTAGCAATGCTATCCAGGCGGGGTGTGTAAGTGTGTCCATTCTAGCATTAAGTCTCTCAAAGCCTGTTTCTATTTGGATCTAGAGCTGAGCAAGTAAATCCCGAATGGAAGGCTCAGCAGCATCAGCAGAGGCATCTCCGGAGCATCTAGTGGCTCATATTGGGAGTTTTCATCTTCAGCACCATTGCCATCTTCATCTTCTCATCATCACCATCATCAGCAGCTTCCCCTTTACCTTTGAGGTCTCTTGTGACGATGCCATCTACCATCTTGTAGCCCATCCTGTGTGCAGTAGTGAGGTCATAGGAGCTACGGGATTTGAGAATGATCATCTCCTCCTTAGGGATTTGAATGCCAATGAAGAGGAAGAGAGAAGTGAGTTGGCAGGCATATGGCATAGAGCGCTTGGCACTGCGAACGCATATGCGAAAGATAGAGACCATAAGAATGGTAGGTTGATAGGTTCAGTATTGAGGAATTGATGAAGTAAATACTTGTGAAGGGAGGTTACAAGTTCTCGGCTACCATCCTTTGGAGCGATGAGGGTGGTGAATATGTGGTGGATGAGACGATGAAGGGGAGGGAAAGAGTTGGCATTCATTTGCTTACGATCAGTAGGGTCGTAAGGCTGCAGAGTAATGAGAGTATGGTACTCCTCTGGAGTTGGATGATGGGTCATTATGTCCACACCGATATTTGGATTTGCAGAGCAGTGGATAGAAGGTTTGGAGTAATGAAAAATGGAGTATTCTTCACCTTGGTGTACAATGCACCACTGTTGGAAAGTCGGAGGTTGGTGTAGAAATCGGTCATGGCAGTTGGGGAGTACCGCTTGTGATCGGAGCAAAAGAGAGCCCAACCCTGGACATCAAAGAGAGATTGGAGTTTGGGAAACATGTCCTCCAACGAGACAAAGCCGATGTAGCATGGCTGCACGACCTTAGTGAAGGTTCCACGGACATCGAGGAGGGAGAGAAAAGACGGGATGATGAGCTCCGGCAGGCGATCTTCCCGGTGCTTCGTCCAACGCTCGGCGGGTGCCCTGGAGCCCTGGCCGGGTTCGGGAGACCGTGGACGACAACGGGATGCCAGCTTCTTCGCCAGTGGAGCCATCAGAGGTTGTAGCTCGATGTAGATGGTGACTGGAGAGAGGAAGGAGACAGAGAGAGGAAGAGAGGGCAGGAGATTGAGGGATCTCTTCTGGTGCCCTGGAGAAGGGTGTTTTTTGAGAGAGGAAGGAAAGGGGGTGTTTTGGAAGTATGAAAGGGTGGAAGGGCGTGTGAATTTTAAAGAAGGTTTTGAGAGTTTGAAAGGTTGGGTCCCATAAAATCCGACCTTAAACTTACCGTTTGGGCTTCCAAACGAAGTCTGGCCGCCAGTTGTCGACATGGCCCCTGATGCCTGTCGACAGGGACATACAGTAAAGACCAGTTGGCTGTTTTGGTGGGTTTTGAGAATTGGAATTTTGTAGCAGTGGTTCCCAAGTGTTTATTTAAGGTGTATAAGAGGTGAACACATATTTTAACCAATCATATACAAAGGTATAAAAAGCCAATTCATTTTCCTTAATGGTTTTAACATAATACCCAAGGAGGTTTAAGTTAGAGCATTGAGAAAACACCTACTGAAATGAAGAACAATGCACTCTCACCCTTCGTTGTATAAATACAGTGTAAGACAACACAATCCCCTTTGTTGATAGGCAAATGATGCATGAAATGAATATCTATATGTCAAGACAATCATAAAACCAATGACCCTGGGATTTATGACTCAGTGGAGGCTTCACACTATTTCAATTTTCTTTATTTGCAATTTAGAAGGGCAATGGGAAAAAGTGGTACTTAAGAGTACTTCACACTTTTGACGTGAGGATAGACATTACAAGTGCCCATACCCCCAGTTACTCAGTGGAAGTGTCTAGCATACCATTGTACAGAGTTGATGAGTGAGCCTTTTGACGCGAAGGTAGACATTTCTGATGCCCATCACCCCGGTTACTCAGCAAAACACAGCATTGCTCTATATTTATCCCAATTGAAGTTGACTTTATTTTTCTTATGTGAATACTATTTTTCAGAAATAGGTAGTGTTCTCCAAGTATTGCTTTAAAAGCAAGATCAAGTAGTCATATGATTAGCTATCAATATTGGACATACAGTTCCATGACCAAAAGACTGATCAAGTAAATTGAGAACTATGTTTGCCTACAAAGAAATTATTTAGAGGAGTGAGGTGTATATCCTTGAGAGTTGTGAAATGTTTCCAAAATGATAGAACCTAAACCCAAACATGAGTAGTATGTGAAAATCATAGTGGTACAAAGAATAGCTTAAATATCATTGTACATGGTGTGGTCAAACATGCATTAACACCTTATAGACACCTTATTTGATAAACATGAAGCTGCTCACTTAATGTGTGAAGAAATGGGCTTGAAGTTCCAACTTTCAGTGTGTCTGTCGACAGGGAGAAATGGCCTGTCGACAGGGTCACACAGACAGAAGATTAAGGGTTCTGGGAGGCAGAGACTGTACATATCTGTCGACAGAGGAAAGTGGACCTGTCGACAGATGTACACAGTGTACAGAAAGAGTGTTCTGTCTGGCCTGATCTGTCGATAGGTTGCTGTAGGCTGTCGACAGATTCCTGTTTAGAGGCAGTTAAGAATGGAATGAAAGACAGTATTGATCAGAGGTTGTGAAGGAATTGAGGTAGACAAATTTGAGTGATTTCCTTCACATTTACATCATCTAACCTTAACTTGCTCCCCCATAATGTGTGCTATTTTGTACAAAGATACTCAAGTTCATGAAGACAAATTTGCACATATAGACCAATCAAATAAGCACAGTTTTCAGATTTTCAAAGAGAATTTTTATAGTACCCTGGATTTTCAAAAAATCCAAATAAATAAAATTTTTTATTATTTAAATAAATGAGATAAATTGATTTAATTAGAATAAAGGAGAATAAATGAAAACAAAGGGAATTAAAGTACTACCCATTAAGCTAAATTATTAACGGGTTACTCTAATAACCCAAACCCAATGAAATGGGCCCAAATAGGGATAGCCCATCATACGATGAGAGCTAAATAATGAAATTCGTATCTAATTAATTAAATAAATAGTAAAGGGTTAAGATAAATGTTAATAACCCTTATATATCTAAAAGAAGAGTCCTTAACCCATCCTAACTCTTTAACCACGAATTTAAGCTCTCTTCTCTACCCATTAAGTGGATAAATGAGAGAAAGAGGGAGATAAAGAAGGAAAATGATTTTTATTGGGAAAAGAGAGAGTTTTAGGATATATGGACTCTTTACTCAAATAAAACACTCCAATTCGCCCCACCCAAGCCCTAGATTGTGTTGGGACTCTGAAGGACGAAGAGAAGGAGAGCTGGACGTGGAGAGCAAGGAGGAGGAGGCTAGAACAAGGGGGATTTTCGGATTTTCGTCATCCCAAACTAGGGTTTTCTTGCTTCATGAAAAAGGTAGGCAATCTCTCAAGCTAAAATCATGAAATAATTACCTAGGTAGCCTTCATGTACCTCTTCAAAAGCCCTATGGTTTCGTGGTATTTCGTGGATTTTTGGATTTTCGTCATCCCAAACTAGCGATTCCGATAACCAAGCGAAAAGTTATGCCCGTTTGAGCGAAGCGGTATCCATATGAGATCGCATCGGCAGCCTGCGACCGCGCTCCCGGAGAGGAATTTGGGCGCCGGACCGGAAATCACTGAATGCGACCATTTACCGACCAGGTCGAAGTGCCGATTCTGAATTGGGGCCTCACGGGCGGTTCCGACCCTCGGGCGAATAAATATCCGCGTTCGACCGGAGGGTACGGCAGTCGGTGTACTAGTACACACGCTCCGGTGGGGAATTTTTGTCCCGAAACGGAATTCTGCAAAACCAGCGCCCTGTCGACCGTCTTGGAGTGCCGATTCCGAATTGTGGTCACGTAAGCGATTCCGATGCCCGTGCGGAATGTTATGCCCAATTCTTTCACTGAAGGGGTGGGAATAAACCAGAGGGGGTGACTATATCGGCGATGTTTGGGCACCCATATCCACGACCTTGGGAGGAGATCTCGTGTCGAGTTGAACACGACTTCCGATCGCTGTGACTGGGCGGCTCCGCGTGTGGGCTCCGTCAGCGATTCGCGTAATCGACGGAGTCGCTACTACCAAAAAACCTTCGAATAGGGAAGATCGTCGGCTAGAATCGCAATTTTGGAGTGCGAAACGAAGGTTTTTCGACCCCGAAACGATGTCTTATCGCATGAGGCAATAAGGGGGTGTCGAGCGCCTCTGAGTTCCAATTATGAATTGGGGTCTTATAAGCGATTCTGATAACCGAGCAAAAAGTTATGCCCATTTGAGCGAAGCGGAGTCCGTATGCGATCACATCGGCAGCCTACGACTGCGCTCCTAAAGAGGAATTTGGGCGCCGGACCGAAAATCTCCAAATGCGACCATTTACCGACCAGGTCGAAGTGCCGATTCTGAATTGGGTCCTCGCGCGTGGTTTCGACCCCCGGGAGAATAAATATCCGCGTCCGAGCGGGGGGTACGACAGTCGGTGTACTAGTACACATGCTCCGGGGGGGGGGGGATTTTTACCCCGAAACAGAATCCGCGAAACCAGCGTCCAGTCGACCGTCTCGGAGTGCCGATTCCGAATTGTGGTCACATAAGCGATTCCGATGCCCGTGCAAAAATTATGCCCAATTCTTTCGCTGAAGGGGTGGGAATAAATCGGAGGGGGTGACTATATCGGCGATGTTCGGGCACCCATATCCACGACCTGGGGAGGAGATCTCGCGTCGAGTTGAACACAACTTCCAATCCCTGTGACTGGGTGGCTCCGCGTGTGGGCTCCGCCAGTGATTCGCGTAATCGAGGGAGTCGCTACTGCCAAAAAACCTTGGAATAGGGGAGATCGTCGGCTAGAATCGTAATTTCAGAGTGTGAAACGAAGGTGTTTCGACCCCGAAACGACATCTTATGGCCTGAGGCAATAAGGGGACGTCGAGCGCCTCCGAGTGCCGATTCCGAATTGGGGTCTTATATGCGATTCCGTAACCGAGCAAAAAGTTATGCCCGTTTGAGCGAAGCGGTGTCAATATGAGATTACATCGGCAGCCTGCGACCGCGCTCCCAAAGAGGAATTTGGGCGCCGGACCGGAAATCTCCGAATGCGACCATTTACCGACCGGGTCGAAATGCGGATTCTGAATTGGGGTCTCGCGGGCGGTTCCGACCCGTGGGCGAATAAATATCCGCGTCTGATCGGACGGTACGGCAGTCAGTGTACTAGTACACACGCTCCGGGGGGGAATTTTTTCCCCGAAACGGAATTCCGTGAATCCAGTGCCCTATCGACCGTCTCGGAGTTCTGATTCTGAATTGTGGTCACGTAAGCGATTCCGATGCCCGTGCGGAAAGTTATGCCCAATTCTTTCGCTGAAGGGGTGGGAATAAACCAGAGGGGGTGACTATATCAGCGATGTTCGGGCACCCATATCCACGACCTGGTCCGACCGGAGGGTACGACAGTCGGTGTACTAGTACACACGCTCCGGGGGGGAATTTTTGCACCGGAACGGAATTCCGCGAAACCAGCGTCTTGTCGACCGTCTCGGAGCGCCGATTCCGAATTGTGGTCACATAAGCGATTCCGATGCCTGTGCGGAAAATTATGCCCAATTCTTTCGCTAAAGGGGCGGGAATAAACCAGATGGGGTGACTATATCAGCGATGTTCGGGCACCCATATCCACGACCTGGGGAGTAGATCTCGCGTCGAGTTGAACACGACTTCCGATCCCTGTGACTAGGCGGCTCCGCGTGTGGGCTCCGCTTATGATTCACGTAATCGGGAGTCGCTACTGCTAAAAAACCTTGGAATAGGGGAGATCGTCGGCCAGAATAGCAATTTTGGAGTGCGAAACGAAGGTTTTTCGACCCCAAAACGACGTCTTATCTCTTGAGGCAAAAAAGGGACGTCAAGCGTCTCTGAGTGACGATTCCGAATTGGGGTCATATAAGCGATTACGATAACAGAGCAAAAAGTTATGCCCGTTTGAGCGAAGTGGTGTCCGTATGCGATCGCATCGGTAGCCTGCGACCGCGCTCCCGAGAGGAATTTGGGCGCCGGACCGGAATCTCTGAATGCGACATTTACCGACCAGGTCGAAGTGCCGATTCCGAATTGGGGTCTCGCGGCGGTTCCGACCCCGGACGAATAAATATCCGCGAAATTCCGGACGAAACATTTTAAACCTACCATACTCAATCTTATCATGACACATACCCTTCCTAAAATCCATTTCACACATCTCACCAAATATGCCACATACCCCTCTCTTCATGGGTCCATTGGGCCAACATCTATTTTCACCCCATGGGTCCATTATGCCCTTCTTGATTTCATTAAAATAGGCCACGCAACTTTACTTACTCTTTCTTCTTAACAGGTCAGCAGCAGAAGCTGCTGGAAGCAGCTGGGCGGTGCTCTGGTGATTTGGGTGAAGCAGGGCGCTGCAGATGCCATGGCGGTTGGAGCTCCCAGGTGTGAAGGGGCTGAGCTGCGCAGGCGGTGCGCGGAGGTGCGGCTGTGCGAGGCAGGCGTGCCCAGCTGTACGGCTTGGGCGGGTGTGCTGCGGAGATAGGGCGTACGGCTGGCGCTGGCGCGGTGCGAAGCAGGTGAAGGCGCCGGCCGTGTGAAAATGGCGGGAGCAGATCCTGGGCGGCCAGGTGCTGCAGCAGATGCAGATGGAGATGGTGTGCTGTGCGGCTGGAGGCGGCTGGACCTGGGAGCGGCCAGGGCGCGGCCAGGATGAGCAGGTGAACCAGATCTGGGGTGGAAGAGGTGGCCAGATGGGTTTGGGCATGTGGCGCATGCGGCTGAAGCAGGTGCGATGGCTGGTGTGGGCCGGGCTTGACGGATGGCACAACTGATGCGGGAAGCGGCTGGGCCTGCTGAGCTGGAGCTGGCCATGGTGATTTGGGCGGGAAGGAGACCAATCCGGTGCTGGGCGATGGTGCTGTGCGGCAGATGGCGCCTAGGAGCTGCTGAGATCTGAAGCAGCTAGCGCGGCCAGGTGTGTGCAAAGCGGTGAAGGTCTGCTGATGTGGTGATCCCGGTGGAGCAGAGGTGGCGATCCTGGTGCGTTGGTGATCCGGGAGGCGCCCGGGTACCTATAAGAAGACCCCAAGGCCCTCAGTCCAGGAGGTTGGCAAGTAGGATCTGAGAATTTTTTTTTAGTTTTTCTTTCCCTGTATTTTTCCTGTTTGAGCAGAGCCAGAGAGGGAGTGTTCCGGAGGTTGGCTGGGGGGTTCGGAATTTCTTAGGATTTCTAGTTCCATTCTTCTGTAATTTCTTTGTTTGAGCAGAGCAGTGAGGAGGATCGAGTGTTCCATTTTGCTTTGTTCTGATGTGAGGATTGGGCTGGAGTTCAGAATTTTGAGTTGTTAAGAATGTTCTTGTTTTCTTGTTTAGTATATGTTCTTGTTCAGAATTTTCCCATTTCTTCCTTATTTAGAGTTCAATCTAGTGAAATTTTCTATTATTTCTTCTGCATTTAGTTTCCGTTTTCTTCTGTGTTGAGAAGTCGATCCAGAGTTGTAATTTGATTCTAGAATTCTTTCTTTGCATCTTGCTGTGAGGCTTGAGATCTTTGTTCAGCATTTCGGGAGTTTCAAAATTTGTTTACTGGTCTTCTATACTGCTGTGAACTTTTCTTTCCGAGGTTTTGGGGTTCGGGATTTAGGTGGTTTGTCTTGTTCTTCGTATGAGATTTCTTCTTCTCTGTTGTTGTCAACATTTCTTTCATTTCCTCTGTGTTAGCATATAGATAGATCCAGTGCGTTGTAATTTTCAATTCTCCTGTGCATAGATGATTCAATCCAGTACATTAGTTTAATTCTCTCTCTCTCTCTCTATATATATATATATATATTTTTTTTTTTTTTTTATGTGTTTAGATAGTTCAATCCAATGCCATTTCTGTTTTCTGAATTCTTTCTTTCAGCAGAGCTTCGCAAGTGGATGTGTTAGGATTTTGATTTCTGTTCTTTCTTCCGAGACCAGAGGAGTTCAGCATTCTTGGGATAATTCTGCTACTTGAGGATGGTAGTTTGAGGATTCCCAGAGATCGAGAGCTGCGGTTTAGAATTTCTGGGGAATTTATCTTGTTCTTGTTCTGGTTCGATTGCAGGGTTGGGAGACAGGGTTTCTCCTTCCTCTTCCTTCTATGCTGATTAACTGGTTGGTTCGGGGTTGAGTTAGGAAGATCAGATCTAGGAAATTTTGCTTCTGCTACTTTGGGAGTTTTAAATTCAGATTTCTGAGTTTTCGTTTCTTCTAGTCTTGCTGTTGTGATATAAGGAGATCAATTCAGGAATTTGGTATTCTCATTTCTACTGAGTTCAGAGAGTGCAGATTTGGAGTTTTAATGGTGAAGTCTATGTTCCTGTTATAGCAGAGAGTTGAGCTAATTTCGCGAAGATTTCTGAGTCTTATAGATTTGATTTCCAGTCATTAATTCGGTCTTCTTCCATGTTCTTCAGTAATAGCAATAGAAATCTGATTTAGCGACTTTAAATTTCTGTTACTTACTTTCTGTCCGAATCTTGAGCTGTGAGAATAGTGATCCGTTGTTTGTGGAAAGTTGTGATTACTCATCCCCTGAGCTGTAGGGTAAATTGGTTCGTTGGTTTCTAGTTAAAGATTTCTGTCTACCGATTTGATCCCTCGAGCTGTGAGGGTACAGTGATACCAACTTTTGTTTCTCAATTCACTTGTTCTTTTATTAAGTTTGAGCTGAGAAGTTTGTGAGGGATTTGATCAGTGTCATTTACACATTCACTTTAAAAGCATTGCCGATAGAGATTTCAAGTCAAAGTAGTTTAATTCAAATTCTATTCTGCCTCTCCGTGGATATGACCTGTACTCACCATTTTGCTAGTTCTCTTTTTCTATTTTAAATCTGTGAGACAGTTTAGAGAAGGTGGGCTTGTTGATCTGTGCAAGGAACTATAGACAACGGAAGTGCACAAGCAACAACGCGCGCGCTTCATCTTGGCGCCGTTGCCGGGGAGGCATTAGAGTTTGATTTAGATCTATTTTGATTTGATTTCTTCTATTGGTTTTACATTGACTTGTTTGTGGCTTTCATTTCAGATTTGCATAAGGAGTGGACCATGGAGATTGGGCTTGGCATTTGAGGCCCATTGGAGGAGAGAAGCTTGCTGATTTCTTTTCCATTGTTTTTAATTCAGAAATTTAGATAGAAAGAGTGTGAGTGAAGCTTGTAGTGAGGACTTCTTGTATTCTCTGTGCATGTACAAGATTTCGTCCCAGAATGGAATTTCGCGAAACCAACGCCTTGTCGACCGTCTCGGTGTGCCAATTCCGAATTGTGGTCACATAACGATTCCGCTGCACGTGCGGAAAGTTATGCCCAATTCTTTTGCTGAAGGGGTGGGAATAAACCTGAGGGGGTGACTATATCGGCGATGTTCGGGCACCCATATCCACGACCTGGGGAGGAGATCTCACGTCGAGTTGAATATGACTTCCGATCGCTGTGAGTGAACGGCTCCGTGTATCGGCTACGCCAGCGATTCGCGTAATCGGGAGTCGCTACTGCCAAAAACCTTGGAATAGGGGAGATCGTCGACTAGAATCGTAATTTTGGAGTGCGAAATAAAGGTTTTTCGTCCTCGAAATGACGTCTTATCGCCTGAGGCAATAAGGGGAAGTCGAGCGCTTCCGAGTGCCGATTCCGAATTAGGGTCTTATAAGCGATTCTGATAATCGAGCGAAAAGTTATGCCCGTTTGAGCGAAGCGGTGTCCGTATGCGATCGCATCGGTAGCCTGCGACCGCGCTCCCGGAGAAGAATTTGGGCACCGAACCGGAAATCTCCAAATGCACCATTTACCGGCCGGGTCGAAGTGCTGATTCCGAATTGGGGTCTCGCGGGCGTTTACGACCCCCGGGCAAATAAATATCCGCGTCTGACCGGAGGGTACGACAGTCGGTCTCCGGGGGAATTTTGGCCCCGGAACGGAATTCCGCAAAACCAGCGCCCTGTTGACCGTCTCGAAGTGCCGATTCCGAATTGTGGTCACATAAGCGATTCTGATGCCCGTGCGGAAAATTATGCCCAATTCTTTCGCTGAAGGGGTGGGAATAAACCGGAGGGGGTGACTATATCTCGGCGATGTTCGGGCACCCATATCCACGACCTGGGGAGGAGATCTCCCATCGAGTTGAACACGACTTCCGAACATTGTGACTGGGCGGCTCCACGTGTGAGCTCCGCCAGCGATTCCCGTAATCGAGGGATTGCTACTGCCAAAAACCTTGAAATAGGGTAGATCGTCGTCTAGAATCGTAATTTCAGAGTGTGAAACGAAGGTTTTTCGACCCCGAAATGACGTCTATCGCCTGAGGAAATAATAGGACGTCGAGCGCCTCCGAGTGCTGATTCCGAATTAGGGTCTTATAAGCGATTCCGATAACCGAGCGAAAAGTTACGCCCGTTTGAGCGAAGCGGTGTCCATATGAGATCGCATCGGCAGCCTGCGACCGCGCTCCCGGAGAGGAATTTGGGCGCCGGACCGGAAATCTTGAATGCGACATTTACCGACCAGGTCGAAGTGCCGATTCCGAATTGGGGTCTCGCGGGCGGCGGTTCCGACCCCGGACGAATAATAAATATCCGCGAAATCCGGACGAAACATTTTAAACCTACCATACTCAATCTTATCATGACACATACCCTTCCTAAAATCCATTTCACACATCTCACCAAATAATGCCACATACCCCTCTCTTCATGGGTCCATTGGGCCAACATCTATTTTCACCCCATGGGTCCATTATGCCCTTCTTGATTTCATTAAAATAGGCCACGCAACTTTACTTACTCTTTCTTCTTAACAGGTCAGCAGCAGAAGCTGCTGGAAGCAGCTGGGCGGTGCTCTGGTGATTGGGTGAAGCAGGGCGCTGCAGATGCCATGGCGGTGGAGCTCCCAGGTGTGAAGGGGGTGAGCTGCGCGGCGGGTGCGCGGAGGTGCGGCTGTGCGAGGCAGGCGTGCCCAGCTGTACGGCTGGGCGGGTGTGCTGCGGAGATAGGGCGTACGGCTGGCGGATGGCGCGGTGCGAAGCAGGTGAAGGCGCCGGCCGTGTGAAAATGGCGGGAGCAGATCCTGGCGGCCAGGTGCTGCAGCAGATGCAGATGGAGATGGTGTGCTGTGCGGCTGGAGGCGGCTGGACCTGGGAGCGGCCAGGGCGCGGCCAGGATGAGCAGGTGAAACAGATCTGGGGTGGAAGAGGTGGCCAGATGGGTTTGGGCATGTGGCGCATGCGGCTGAAGCAGGTGCGATGGCTGGTGTGGGCCGGGCTTGACGGATGCCACAACTGATGCGGGAAGCGGCTGGGCCTGCTGAGCTGGAGCTGGCCATGGTGATTTGGGCGGGAAGGAGACCAATCCGGTGCTGGGCGATGGTGCTGTGCGGCAGATGGCGCATAGGAGCTGCTGAGATCTGAAGCAGCTAGCGCGGCAGGTGTGTGCAAAGCGGTGAAGGTCTGCTGGTGATGTGGTGATCCACGGCGGAGAGGTGGCGATCCTGGTGCGTTGGTGATCCGGGAGGCGCCCGGGGACCTATAGAAGACCCCAAGGCCCTCAGTCCAGGAGGTTGGCAAGTAGGATTCTGAGAATTTTTTTTAGTTTTTCTTTCCCTGTATTTTTCCTGTTTGAGCAGAGCCAGAGAGGGAGTGTCCGGAGGGTTGGCTGGGGGGTTCGGAATTTCTTAGGATTTCTAGTTCCATTCTTCTGTAATTTCTTTGTTTGAGCAGAGCAGTAGTGAGAGGATCGAGTGTTCCATTTTGCTTTGTTCTGATGTGAGGATTGGGCTGGAGTTCAGAATTTTGAGTTGTTAAGAATGTTCTTGTTTTCTTGTTTAGTATATGTTCTTGTTCAGAATTTTCCCATTTCTTCCTTATTTAGAGTTCAATCTAGTGAAATTTCTATTATTTTTCTGATTTAGTTTCCGTTTTCTTCTGTGTTGAGAAGTCGATCCAGAGTTGTAATTTGATTCTAGAATTCTTTCTTTGCATCTGCTGTGAGGCTTGAGATCTTTGTTCAGCATTTCGGGAGTTTCAAAATTTGTTACTGGTCTTCTATACTGCTGTGAACTTTCTTTCCAGAGGTTTTGGGGTTCGGGATTTAGGTGGTTTGTTCTTGTTCTTCGTATGAGATTCTTCTTCTCTGTTGTTGTCAACATTTCTTTCATTTCCTCTGTGTTAGCATATAGATAGATCCAGTGCGTTGTAATTTTCAATTCTCCTGTGCATAGATGATTCAATCCAGTACATTAGTTAATTCTCTCTCTCTCTCTCTATATATATATATATATATTTTTTTTTTTTTTTATGTGTTTAGATAGTTCAATCCAATGCCATTTTGTTTTCTGAATTCTTTCTTTCAGCAGAGCTTCGCAAGTGGATGTGTTAGGATTTTGATTTCTGTTTCTGTTCTTCCGGAGACCAGAGGAGTTCAGCATTCTTGGGATAATTCTGCTACTTGAGGATGGTAGTTTGAGGATTCCAGAGATCGAGAGCTGCGGTTTAGAATTTCGGGGAATTTATCTTGTTCTTGTTCTGGTTCGATGCAGGGTTGGGAGACAGGGTTCTCCTTCCTCTTCCTTCTATGCTGATTAACTGGTTGGTTCGGGGTTGGTTAGGAAGATCAGATCTAGGAAACTTTTGCTTCTGCTACTTTGGGGGAGTTTAAATTCAGATTTCTGAGTTTTCGTTTCTTCTAGTCTGCTGTTGTGAGATATAAGGAGATCAATTCAGGAATTGGTATTCTCATTTCTACTGAGTTCAGAGAGTGCAGATTTGGAGTTTTATGGTGAAGTCTATGTTCCTGTTATAGCAGAGAGTTGAGCTAATTTCGCGAAGATTTCTGAGTCTTATAGATTTGATTTCCAGTCATTAATTCGGTCTTCTTCCATGTTCTTCAGTAATAGCAATAGAAATCTGATTAGCGACTTTAATTTCTTTTACTTACTTTCTGTCCGAATCTTGAGCTGTGAGAATAGTGATCCGGTGTTTGTGGAAAGTTGTGATTACTCATCCCCTGAGCTGTAGGGGGAAATTGGTTCGTTGGTTTCTAGTTAAAGATTTCTGTCTACCGATTTGATCCCTCGAGCTGTGAGGGTACAGTGATACCAACTTTGGTTCTCAATTCACTTGTTCTTTTATTAAGTTTGAGCTGAGAAGTTGTGAGGGATTTGATCAGTGTCATTACACATTCACTTTAAAAGCATTGCCGATAGAGATTTCAAGTCAAAGTAGTTTAATTCAAATTCTATTCTGCCTCTCCGTGGATATGACCTGTACTCACCATTTTGCTAGTTCTCTTTTCTATTTTAAATCTGTGAGACAGTTTAGAGAGGGTGGGCTTGTTGATCTGTGCAAGGAACTATAGACAACGGAAGTGCACAAGCAACAACGGCGCGCGCTCATCTTGGCGCCGTTGCGGGGAGGCATTAGAGTTTGATTAGATCTATTTTGATTTGATTTCATTCTATTGGTTTTACATTGACTTGTTTGTGGGCTTCATTTCAGATTTGCATAAGGAGTGGACCATGGAGTTGGGCTTGGCATTGTTGAGGCCCATGGAGGAGAGAAGCTTGCTGATTTCTTTTCTCAATTGTTTTTAATTCAGAAATTTAGATAGAAAGAGTGTGAGTGAAGCTTGTAGTGAGGACTTCTTGTATTCTCTGTGCATGTACAGAGATTTCGTCCAGAATGGAATTTCGCGAAACCAACGCCTTGTCGACAGTCTCGGTGTGCCAATTCCGAATTGTGGTCACATAAGCGATTCGCTGCACGTGCGGAAGTTATGCCCAATTCTTTTGCTGAAGGGGGGGGAATAAACCTGAGGGGGTGACTATATCGGCGATGTTCGGGCACCATATCCACGACCTGGGGAGGAGATCTCACGTCGAGTTGAATATGACTTCCGATCGCTGTGAGTGAACGGCTCCGTGTATCGGCTACGCCAGCGATTCGCGTAATCGAGGGAGCGCTACTGCCAAAAACCTGGAATAGGGGAGATCGTCGACTAGAATCGTAATTTTGGAGTGCGAAATAAAGGTTTTTCGTCCTCGAAATGACGTCTTATCGCCTGAGGCAATAAGGGGAAGTCGAGCGCTTCCGAGTGCCGATTCCGAATTAGGGTCTTATAAGCGATTCTGATAATCGAGCGAAAAGTTATGCCCGTTTGAGCGAAGCGGTGTCCTATGCGATCGCATCGGTAGCCTGCGACCGCGCTCCCGGAGAGAATTTGGGCACCGAACCGGAAATCTCCAAATGCGACCATTTACCGGCGGGGTCGAAGTGCTGATCGAATTGGGGTCTCGCGGGCGGTTACGACCCCCGGGCAAATAAATATCCGCGTCTGACCGGAGGGTACGACAGTCGGTCTCCGGGGGAATTTTGGCCCCGGAACGGAATCCGCAAAACCAGCGCCCTGTGACCGTCTCGAAGTGCCGATTCCGAATTTGGTCACATAAGCGATTCTGATGCCCGTGGCGGAAAATTATGCCCATTCTTTCGCTGAAGGGGTGGGAATAAACCGGAGGGGGTGACTATATCGGCGATGTTCGGGCACCATATCCACGACCTGGGGAGGAGATCTCCATCGAGTTGAACACGACTTCCGAACATTGTGACTGGGCGGCTCCACGTGTGAGCTCGCCAGCGATTCCCGTAATCGAGGGAGTGCTACTGCCAAAAACCTTGAAATAGGGTAGATCGTCGTCTAGAATCGTAATTTCAGAGTGTGAAACGAAGGTTTTTCGACCCCGAAATGACGTCTATCGCCTGAGGAAATAATAGGACGTCGAGCGCCTCCGAGTGCTGATTCCGAATTAGGGTCTTATAAGCGATTCCGATAACCGAGCGAAAAGTTACGCCCGTTTGAGCGAAGCGGTGTCCATATGAGATCGCATCGGCAGCCTGCGACCGCGCTCCGGGAGAGGATTTGGGCGCCGGACGGAAATCTATGAATGTGACCATTTACCGACCAGGTCGAAGTGCCGATCTGAATTGGGGCCTCGCGGACAGTTCCGACCCCCGGCGAATAAATATCCGCGTCCAACTGGATGGTATGGTAGTCGGTGTATTAGTACAACATGCTCCGATGGGGAATTTTTGCCCCAAAACAGAATTCCGCGAAACCAGCGCCCTGTCGACCGTCTCGGAGTTCCGATTCTGAATTGTGGTCACGTAAGCGATTCCGATGCCCGTGTGGAAAGTTATGCCCAATTCTTTCGCTGAAGGGGTGGGAATAACCGTAGGGGGGACTATATCGACGATGTTCGGGCACCCATATCCACGATCTGGTCCGACTGGAGGGTACGACAGTCGGTGTACTAGTACACATGCTCCGGGGGGGAATTTTTGCACCGGAACAGAATTCCGCGAAACCAGCATCCTGTCGACCGTCTCGGAGTGCCGATTCCGAATTGTGGTCACATAAGTTATTCCGATGCCCGTGCGGAAAATATGCCCAATTCTTTCGCAGAAGGGGTGGGATAAAACCGGAGGGGGTGACTATATTGGTGATGTTCGGGCACACATATCCACGACCTGGGGAGGAGATCTCGCGTTGAGTTGAACACGACTTCCGATCCCTGTGACTAGGCGGCTCCACGTGTGGGCTCCGCCAGTGATTCGCGTAATCGTGGGAGTCTCTACTGCTAAAAAACCTTGGAATAGGGGAGATCGTCGGCTAGAATCACAATTTCGGAGTGTGAAATGAAGGTTTTTCGACCCCGATACGATGTCTTATTGCCTGTGGAAAAAAAGGGACATCGAGCGCCTCTGAGTGCCGATTCCGAATTGGGGTCTTATAAGCGATTCCGATAACCGAGCGAAAAGTTATGCCCATTTGAGCGAAGCGGTGGTCCGTATGCGATCGCATCGGCAGCCTGCGACCGCGCTCTCGGAGAGGAATTTGGGCGCCGGACCGGAAATCTTCTAATGCGACCATTTACCGACCATGTCGAAGTGTCGATTCTGAATTGGGTCCTCGCGGGCGGTTCCGACCCCCCCGCGCGAATAAATATCGCGTCCGACCAGAGGTTACGACAATCGGTGTCGATTCTGAATTGGGTCCTCGCGGGCGGTGCCCCAGAACGGAATTCCGCAAAACCAGCATCCTGTCGACGACTCTCGAAGTGCCATTCCGAATTGTGGTCACATAAGCGATTCTGATGTCCGTGCGGAAAATTATGCCCATTCTTTCGCTTATATGGGTGGGAATAAACCAGGAGGGTTGACTATATCGGCGATGTTCGGCACCCATATCCACGACCTGTGGAGGAGATCTCGCGTCAAGTTGAACTGACTTCGATCGCTGTGAGTGGGCGGCTCCCCGTGTAACGACCCTCTGCATACCGGT
>JACBKR010003341.1:0-18766 GCA_014218235.1 Colocasia esculenta
GGTCAAAACACCACCGGGGTTCCAAAATCCCAAATAGGGATCTGATTGGCATGCCATTTCCTCCGACATGACCGGGTGAGTTAAATTGACGTGTGCGAACTGACAGAATACAATTTGGATTCTCGGATTGGGTTGGCGTTGAATGACGATCTAAAAAAAACCGGATCTGAAGGTCAAAACACACAACCGGGTCCAAAATCCCAAATAGGGATCTGATCGGCGTGCCGTTCGCTCCGACACGACCGGTGGGATAATTGACGTGTGCGAACTGACGGAATTCGATTTGGATTCCCGGATTGGGTTGGGCGTTGAATGACGGATCTAAAAAAACTCGAGTCTAAAGGGTCAAAACACACAACCCGGGATCCAAAATCCCAATAGAGATCTGATCGGCATGCCGTCGCTCCGACATGACGGGTGGGTTAAATTGACGGTGTGAACTGACGGAATCCGATTTGGATTCCGGATTAGGTTGGGCGTTGAAATGACGGATCTAAAAAAACCCAAGTCTAAAGGGTCAAAACCACAACCGGGGTCCAAAATCCAAATAGGATCTGATCGCTGTGTCGTTCCTCTGACACGACCGGTGGGTTAAATTGACGTGTGCGAACTGACGGAATCCGATTTGGATTCTCGGATTGGGTTGGGCGTTGAAATCACGGATCAAAAAAACACGAGTCTAAAGGGTCAAAACAAACAACCCGGTGCCAAAATCCCAATAGGGATCTGATCGGCGTGCCGTTCGCTCCCACACGACCGGATGGGTTAAATTGACGTGTGCGAACTGACGGAATCCGATTTGGATTCCTGCATTGGGTTGGGCGTGGGAATGACGGATCTAAAAAAAACCCGAGTGTAAAGGGTCAAACACACACCCCGGGTTCCAAAATCCCAAATAGGGATCTGATCGGCGTGCCGTTCACTCCGACATGACCGGGTGGGTTAAATTGATGTGTGCGAACTGACGGAATCTGATTTGGATTCCCGGATTAGGTTGGGCGTTGAAATGACAGATCTAAAAAAACCCAAGTCTAAAGGGTCAAACACACAACCGGGGTTCCAAAATCCCAAATAGGATCTGATCGGCATGCCGTTTCCTCCGACATGACCGGTGAGTTAAATTGACGTTGCGACTGACAGAATACAATTTGGATTCTCGGATTGGGTTGGGCGTTGGAATGACGAATCTAAAAAAACCCAATCTGAAGGTCAAAACACACAACCCGGTCCAAAATCCCAATAGGGATCTGATCGGCGTGCCGTTTGCTCCGACACGACCGGGTGGGATAAATTGACGTGTGCGAACTGACGGAATCCGATTTGGATTCCCGGATTGGGTTGGGCGTTGAAATGACGGATCTAAAAAAACTCGAGTCTAAAGGGTCAAAACACACAACCCGGGGGTCCAAAATCTCAAATAGAGATCTGATCGGCATGCCGTTCGCTCCGACATGACCGGGTGGGTTAAATTGACGTGTGCGAACTGACGGAATCCGATTTGGATTCCCGGATTAGGTTGGGCGTTGAAATGACGGATCTAAAAAAACACGAGTCTAAATGGTCAAAACACACAACCGGGGGTCCAAAATCCGAAATATGGATCTGATCGCTGTGCCGTTCACTCTGACACGACCGGGTGGGTTAAATTGACGTGTGCGAACTGACGGAATCCGATTTGGATTCTCGGATTGGGTTGGGCGTTGAAATGACGGATTAAAAAAAAACACGAGTCTAAAGGGTCAAAACAAACAACCCGCGTGCCAAAATCCCAAATAGGGATCTGATCGCGTGCCGTTCGCTCCCACACGACCGGTGGGTTAAATTGACGTGTGCGAACTGACGGAATCCGATTAGGATTATCGGATTGGTTGGGCATGGAATGACGGATCTAAATAAACCCCGAGTGTAAAGGGTCAAAACACACAACCCGGGTTCCAAAATCCAAATAGGGATCTGATCGGCGTGCCGTTCACTCCACATGACCAGGTGGTTTAAATTGACGTGTGTGAACTAACGGAATCCGATTTGGATTCCCGGATTAGGTTGGGCGTTGAAATGACGGATCTAAAAAACCCCAAGTCTAAAGGGTCAAAACACACAACCAGGGTTCCAAATCCCAATAGGGATCTGATCGGCATCCCGTTTCCTCCGACATGACCGGGTGAGTTTAATTGACGTGTGCGAACTGACAGAATACAATTTGATTCTCGGATTGGGTTGGGCGTTGGAATGACGATCTAAAAAAACCCGAATCTGAAGGGTCAAAACACACAACCCTGGGTCCAAATAGGGTTGATCGGGATCATCGGCGTGCCGTTCGCTCCGACACGACCGGTGGATAAATTGACGTGTGCGAACTGACGGAATCCGATTTGGATTCTCGGATTGGGTTGGGCGTTGAAATGACGGATCTAAAAAAACTCGAGTCTAAAGGGTCAAAACACACAACCCGGGGGTCCAAAATCCCAAATAGAGATCTGATCGGCATGCCGTTCGCTCCGACATGACCGGGTGGGTTAAATTGACGTGTGCGAACTGACGGAATCCGATTTGGATTCCCGGATTAGGTTGGGCGTTGAAATGACGGATCTAAAAAAACCCAAGTCTAAAGGGTCAAAACACACAACCGGGGGTCCAAAATCCGAAATATGGATCTGATCGCTGTGCCGTTCACTCTGACACGACCGGGTGGGTTAAATTGACGTGTGCGAACTGACGGAATCCGATTTGGATTCTCGGATTGGGTTGGGCGTTGAAATGACGGATAAAAAAAAAACACGAGTCTAAAGGGTCAAAACAAACAACCCGAGTGCCAAAATCCCAAATAGGGATCTGATCGGCGTGCCGTTCGCTCCCACACGACCGGGTGGGTTAAATTGACGTGTGCGAACTGACGGAATCCGATTTGGATTCCCGGATTGGGTTGGGCGTTGGAATGACGGATCTAAAAAAAACCCGAGTGTAAAGGGTCAAAACACACAACCCGGGGTTCCAAAATCCCAAATAGGGATCTGATCGGCGTGCCGTTCACTCCGACATGACCGGGTGGGTTAAATTGACGTGTGTGAACTGACGGAATCCGATTTGGATTCCCGGATTAGGTTGGGCGTTGAAATGACGGATCTAAAAAAACCCAAGTCTAAAGGGTCAAAACACACAACCGGGGTTCCAAAATCCCAAATAGGGATCTGATCGGCATGCCGTTTCTCCGACATGACCGGAGTGAGTTAAATTGACGTGTGCGAACTGAAGAATACAATTTGGATTCTCGGATTGGGTTGGGCGTTGGAATGACGGATCAAAAAAAAACCCGAATCTGAAGGGTCAAAACACACAACCGGGGTCCAAAATCCCAAATAGGGATCTGATCGGCGTGCCGTTCGCTCCGACACGACCGTGTGGGATAAATTGACGTGTGCGAACTGACGGAATCCGATTTGGATTCCCGGATTGGGTTGGGCGTTGAAATGACGGATCTAAAAAAAACGAGTCTAAAGGGTCAAAACAGAAACCGGGGGTCCAAAATCCCAAATAGAGGATTGATCGGCATGTCGTTCGCTCCGACATGACCGGGTGGGTTAAATTGACGTGTGCGAACTGACGGAATCCGATTTGGATTCCCGGATTAGGTTGGGCGTTGAAATGACGGATCTAAAAAAAACGAGTCTAAAGGGTCAAAACAAACAACCCGGGTACCAAAATCCCAATAGGGATCTTATCGGCGTGCCGTTCGCTCCCACACGACCGGATGGGTTAAATTGACGTGTGCGAACTGACGGATCCGACTTGGATTCTTGGATTGGGTTGGGCGTGGGAATGACGGATCTAAAAAAACCCCGAGTGTAAAGGGTCAAAACACACAACCCGGGGTTCCAAAATCACAAATAGGGATCTGATCGGCGTGCCGTTCACTCCGACATGACCGTGTGGGTTAAATGGACGTGTGCGAACAGACGGAAGCTGATTTGGATTCCCAGATTATGTTGGGCGTTGAAATGACGGATCTAAAAAAACCCAAGTCTAATGGTCAAAACACACAACCGAGGATCCAAAATCCCAAAATAGGGTCTAATCGGCATGCCGTTGCCTCCGACATGACCGGGTGGGTTAAATGACGTGTGCGAACTGACAGAATACAATTGGATTTCGGATTGGGTTGGGAGGTGGAATGACGGATCTAAAAAAAACCGGAATATGAAGGGTCAAAACACAAACCGGGGTCAAAAATCCCAAATAGGGATATGATCGGCGTGCCGTTCGCTCCGACACGACCGGGTGGGTAAATTGACGTGTGCGAACAGACGGAATTCGATTTGGATTCCCAGATTGGTTGGGCGTTGAAATGACGGATCTAAAAAAACCGAGTCTAAAGGGTCAAAACACAAAACGGGGGTACAAATCCGAAGTATGGATCTGATCGCTGTGCCGTTCATCTGACACGACCGGGTGGGTTAAATTGACGTGTGCGAATTGACGGAATCCGATTTGGATTTCGGATTGGGTTGGGCGTTGAAATGACGGATCAAAAAAAAACACGAGTCTAAAGGGTCAAAACAAACAACCCGCGTGCCAAAATCCCAAATAGGGATATGATCGGCGTGCCGTTCGCCTCCCACACGATCGGGTGGTTAAATTGACGTGTGCGAATTGACGGAATCCGATTTGGATTCCGGATTGGTTGGGCGTGGAAGACGGATCTAAAAAAAACCGAGTGTAAAGGGTCAAAACACACAACCGGGGTTCCAAAATCCCAAATAGGGATCTGATTGGCATGCCGTTCACTCCGACATTACCGGGTGGGTTAAATTAACGTGTGTGACTGACGGAATCCGATTTGGATTCCCGGATTAGGTTGGGCGTTGAAATGACGGATCTAAAAAAACCAAGTCTAAAGGGTCAAAACACACAACCGTGGTTCCAAAATCCCAAATAGGGATCTGATCGGCATGCCGTTTCCTCCGACATGACCGGTGAGTTAAATGACGTGGTGCGAACTGACAGAATACAATTTAGATTCTCGGATTGGGTTGGGAGTTGGAATGACGGATCTAAAAAAACCCGAATCTGAAGGGTCAAAACACACAACCCGGGGTCGAAATCCCAAATAGGGATCTGATCGGCGTGCCGTTCCTCCGACACGAAGGGTGGGATAAATTGACGTGTGCGAACTGACGGAATCCGATTTGGATTCCCGGATTGGGTTGGGCGTTGAAATGACGGATCTAAAAAAACTCGAGTCTAAAGGGTCAAAACACACAACCCGGGGGTCCAAAATCCCAAATAGAGATCTGATCGGCATGTCGTTCGCTCCGACATGACCGGGTGGGTTAAATTGACGTGTGCGAACTGACGGAATCCGATTTGGATTCCCGGATTAGGTTGGGCGTTGAAATGACGGATCTAAAAAAACCCAAGTCTAAATGGTCAAAACACACAACCGGGGGTCCAAAATCCGAAATATGGATCTGATCGCTGTGCCGTTCACTCTGACACGACCGGGTGGGTTAAATTGACGTGTGCGAACTGACGGAATCCGATTTGGATTCTCGGATTGGGTTGGGCGTTGAAATGACGGATTAAAAAAAACACGAGTCTAAAGGGTCATAACAAACAACCCGCGTGCCAAAATCACAAATAGGGATCTGATCGGCGTGCCGTTCGCTCCCACACGACCGGGTGGGTTAAATTGACGTGTGCGAACTGACGGAATCCTATTTAGATTCTCGGATGGGTTGGGCGTTGGAATGACGGATCTAAATAAACCCGAGTGTAAATGGTCAAAACACACAACCCGGTGTTCCAAAAACCCAAATAGGGATCTGATCGGCGTGCCGTTCACTCCGACATGACCGGGTGGGTTAAATTGACGTGTGTGAACTGACGGAATCCGATTTGGATTCCCAATTATGTGGGGCGTTGAAATGACGGATCTAAAAAAACCCAAGTCTAATGGGTCAAAACACACAACCGAGGTTCCAAAATCCCAAATAGGGATCTAATCGGCATGCCGTTCTCCGACAACGGGTGAGTTAATTGACGTGTGCGAACTGACAGAATACATTTGGATTCTCGGATTGGGTTGGGCGTTGGAATGACGGATCTAAAAAAACCCGAATCTGAAGGGGTCAAAACACACAACCCGGGTTCCAAAATACCAAATAGGGATCTGATCGGGTGCCGTTCGCTCCGACACGACCGGGTGGGATAAATTGACGTGTGCGAACTGACGGAATCCGATTTGGATTCCCGGATTGGGTTGGGCGTTGAAATGACGGATCTAAAAAAACTCGAGTCTAAAGGGTCAAAACACACAACCCGGGGGTCCAAAATCCAAATAGAGATCTGATCGGCATGCCGTTCGCTCCGACATGACCGGGGGGTTAAAGTGCGTGTGCGAACTGACGGAATCCGATTTGGATTCCCGGATTAGGTTGGGCGTTGAAATGACGGATCTAAAAAAACCCAAGTCTAAAGGGTCAAAACACACAACCGGGGGTCCAAAATCCGAAATATGGATCTGATCGCTGTGCCGTTCACTCTGACACGACCGGGTGGGTTAAATTGACGTGTGCGAACTGACGGAATCCGATTTGGATTCTCGGATTGGGTTGGGCGTTGAAATGACGGATCAAAAAAAAACACGAGTCTAAAGGGTCAAAACAAACAACCCGGGTGCCAAAATCCCAAATAGGGATCTGATCGGCGTGCCGTTCGCTCCCACACGACCGGATGGGTTAAATTGACGTGTGCGAACTGACGGAATCCGATTTGGATTCCTGGATTGGGTTGGGCGTGGGAATGACGGATCTAAAAAAAACCCGAGTGTAAAGGGTCAAAACACACAACCCGGGGTTCCAAAATCACAAATAGGGATCTGATCGGCGTGCCGTTCACCCGACACTCCGAATGTGGGTGGGTTAAATTGACGTGTGCGAACAGACGGAATCTGATTTGGATTCCCGGATTAGGTTGGGCGTTGAAATGACGGATCTAAAAAAAACCCAAGTCTAAAGGGTCAAAACACACAACCGGGGTTCCAAAATCCCAAATAAGGATCTGATCGGCATGCCGTTTCCTCCGACATGACCGGGTGAGTTAAATTGACGTGTGCGAACTGACAGAATACAATTTGGATTCTCGGATTGGGTTGGGCGTTGGAATGACGGATCTAAAAAAACCGAATCTGAAGGGTCAAAACACACAACCCGGGGTCCAAAATCCCAAATAGGGATCTGATCGGCGTGCCGTTCACTCCGACACGACCGGGTGGGATAAATTGACGTGTGCGAACTGACGGAATCCGATTTGGATTCCCGGATTGGGTTGGGCGTTGAAATGACGGATCTAAAAAAACTCGAGTCTAAAGGGTCAAAACACACAACCGGGGGTCCAAAATCCCAAATAGAGATCTGATCGGCATGTCGTTCGCTCCGACATGACCGGGTGGGTTAAATTGACGTGTGCGAACTGACGGAATCCGATTTGGATTCCTGGATTAGGTTGGGCGTTGAAATGACGGATCTAAAAAAACACGAGTCTAAATGGTCAAAACACACAACCGGGGGTCCAAAATCCGAAATATGGATCTGATCGCTGTGCCGTTCACTCTGACACGACCGGGTGGGTTAAATTGACGTGTGCGAACTGACGGAATCCGATTTGGATTCTCGGATTGGGTTGGGCGTTGAAATGACGGATTAAAAAAAAACACGAGTCTAAAGGGTCAAAACAAACAACCCGCGTGCCAAAATCCCAAATAGGGATCTGATCGGCGTGCCGTTCGCTCCCACACGACCGGGTGGGTTAAATTGACGTGTGCGAACTGACGGAATCCGATTTGGATTCTCGGATTGGGTTGGGCGTTGAAATGACGGTTAAAAAAAAAACACGAGTCTAAAGGGTCAAAACAAACAACCCGGGTACCAAAATCCCAAATAGGGATCTGATCGGCGTGCCGTTCGCTCCCACACGACCGGGTGGGTTAAATTGACGTGTGCGAACTGACGGAATCCGATTTGGATTATCGGATTGGGTTGGGCGTTGGAATGACGGATCTAAATAAAACCCGAGTGTAAAGGGTCAAAACACACAACCCGGGGTTCCAAAATCCCAAATAGGGATCTGATCGGCGTGCCGTTCACTCCGACATGACCAGGTGGGTTAAATTGACGTGTGTGAACTGACGGAATCCGATTTGGATTCCCGGATTAGGTTGGGCGTTGAAATGACGGATCTAAAAAAAACCCAAGTCTAAAGGGTCAAAACACACAACCGGGGTTCCAAAATCCCAAATAGGGATCTGATCGGCATGCCGTTTCCTCCGACATGACCGGGTGAGTTAAATTGACGTGTGCGAACTGACAGAATACAATTTGGATTCTCGGATTGGGTTGGGCGTTGGAATGACGGATCTAAAAAACCCGATCTGAAGGGTCAAAACACACAACCCGGGGTCCAAAATCCCAAATAGGGATCTGATCGGCGTGCCGTTCGCTCCGAAACGACCGGGTGGGACGTGTGCGAACTGACGGAATCCGATTTGGATTCCCGGATTGGGTTGGGCGTTGAAATGACGGATCTAAAAAAACCCAAGTCTAAAGGGTCAAAACACACAACCGGGGGTCCAAAATCCGAAATATGGAATCTGATCGCTGGGTTCACTCTGACACGACGGGTGGGTTAAATTGACGTATGCGACTGACGGAATCCGATTTGGATTCTCGGATTGGGTTGGGCGTTGAAATGACGGATCTAAAAAAACCCAAGTCTAAAGGGTCAAAACACACAACCGGGGTCCAAAATCCGAATATGGATCTGATCGCTGTGGCGTTCACTCTGACACGACCGGTGGGTTAAATTGACGTGTGCGAACTGACGGAATCCGATTTGGATTATCGGATTGGGTTGGCCGTTGGAATGACGGATCTAAATAAAACCCGTGTAAATGGTCAAAACACAACAACCGGGGTTCCAAAATCCCAAATAGGGATCTGAGCGTGCCGTTCACTCCAACATGACCAGGTGGGTTAAATTGACGTGTGTGAACTGACAGAATCCGATTTGGATTCCCGGATTAGGTTGGGCGTTGAAATGACGGATCTAAAAATACCTAAGTCTAAAGGGTCAAAACACACAACCGGGGTTCCAAAATCCCATAGGGATCTGATCGGCATGCCGTTTCCTCGACATGACCGGGTGAGTTAAATTGACGTGTGCGAACTGACAGAATACAATTTGGATTCTCGGATTGGGTTGGGCGTTGGAATGACAGATCTAAAAAAACCCGAATCTGAAGGGTCAAAACACACAACCCGGGGTCCAAAATCCCAAATAGGGATCTGATCGGCGTGCCGTTCGCTCCGAAACGACCGGGTGGGACGTGTGCGAACTGACGGAATCCGATTTGGATTCCCGGATTGGGTTGGGCGTTGAAATGACGGATCTAAAAAAACTCGAGTCTAAAGGGTGAAAACACACAACCCGGGGGTCCAAAATCCCAAATAGAGATCTTATCGGCATGTCGTTCGCTCCGACATGACCGGGTGGGTTAAATTGACGTGTGCGAACTGACGGAATCCGATTTGGATTCCCGGATTAGGTTGGGCGTTGAAATGACGGATCTAAAAAAACCCAAGTCTAAAGGGTCAAAACACACAACCGGGGGTCCAAAATCCGAAATATGGATCTGATCGCTGTGTCGTTCACTCTGACACGACCGGGTGGGTTAAATTGACGTGTGCGAACTGACGGAATCCGATTTGGATTCTCGGATTGGGTTGGGCGTTGAAATGACGGATCAAAAAAAAACACGAGTCTAAAGGGTCAAAACAAACAACCCGAGTGCCAAAATCCCAAATAGGGATCTGATCGGCGTGCCGTTCGCTCCCACACGACCGGGTGGGTTAAATTGACGTGTGCGAACTGACGGAATCCGATTTGGATTCCCGGATTTGGTTGGGCGTTGGAATGATGGATCTAAAAAAAACCCGAGTGTAAAGGGTCAAAACATACAACCCGGGGTTCCAAAATCCCAAATATGGATCTGATCCGCGTGCCGTCACTCCGACATGACCGGGTGGGTTAAATTGACGTGTGTGAACTGACGGAATCGATTTGGATTCCCGGATTAGGTTGGGCGTTGAAATGACGGATCTAAAAAAAACCAAGTATTTTTTTTTTATAGGTAAACAAATTTGTATTGAACTAATAGAATGTACAAGAAGCCATATGTACACAGGTTGTATCATATGGCGAAAATTCCCAAGGTTTTCCTGGGAGAGCGCACCATCCCTCAGTGAGGGCTAGTGTTCTCACTCCACCTGGAAAAGGCCTTTGAGAGTTACACATTAGAAAGGGAATTCCATGACTACACATTCCGTAGCCTATGTAGAGAAAAGAAGAGAACAATGTGATAGCCAACTTCCTCAAAGAGACCAAGCAACACCAACCTGAAAAGCAAAAAGATCAAAGCTTGGAAATACCATTAGAGTTGAAATAAATAAGAAACCATGCATGTAGCTTTTCGAAAGCAAGGAAACACAAATCTATCTAATTCAGGCTAAAATTGAATCTTGTGAGAATCCCTCTTTCCTCCTATTCAGACCCTCCTTCTTAACATGTGCTCCATAAGGGTTCTAGTATCCGACAGAATGTCAATGAGAAGACCAACTTTCTCCCTTTGCTGCCCTTCAAAGATTCTAAAGCACCACTCCCTCCAAATATGCCAAATTGTACATCTGAAGGCAATCTTGATTAACTTAGTAAGAATACCTTTTTTGGGAAACATGTCACTAAAGCTTGCAGCTCCGCAATAATTCTAGGGTGAGGCTTTCTAGAAATGTCAAATCGCTTGAGCATTTGATGCCAAATCCACTGGAATAATTGCAGCTAAAATAGATATGGTCAATGTTTTCAGTGTTACAATAGCACAAAGAGCACCTGTTAGCAAGCGAATGACCTCTTCTTTGTAACTGATCAGTAGTAGGAAGCTTATTCTTGAGCGCCTGCCAAGTACATAAGGAGTTTAGGGGCTGTAGGGCGGTCCAGACCCAAGAGTGGTGGATCCAGTGCGGATTTTTCTTCTAATGTTGTTCCAAGCAGAAGTAGCACTAAATTTTTTAGCATGAATCCACCTTATTTCATCATGACCAATATTAGTAAGGTAGACAGCATGAATGTGAGGCCAAAGATCAATCATATCCACAGATGTAGGTTGGGGGAGTCTCCAATGGCCATTTTGAATAAACTCAGAGACAGTAACATCTTTTGGGGCACCCAAGTCTTGGCGGATCCGGTCACCATAAAGCTGATATATACTCTTACCATGAATCCAAGGCTCATACCACATGTTAGTGCATCTTCCATCAGAAATAGTAAGAGATATGATTTATGATCCAATCCCTAGCAGTAAGGACACCTTTCCAAGCAGTAGAATGATAAGGTTTGGGCTTGATCAACCAGATAGTTTTTTTCAAGATATTTGCTATGAATCCATTTAATCCAAAGAGTGTCAGCTTTCTGAACGACATCCCAAATCTGCTTAATCATGCAAGCTTTGTTCCAATCCTGAATCTTCCTTAGAGACAATCCTCCTTCCTCTTTAGGGGTGCAAATAGTATCCCAATTAACCATATGAATAGCTTTGCCATTACCATGACCATTCCAAAAAAGTTGCAAAGAATTTTCTCAAGCTCATGAATGAAACCGTGAGGAAGAAGAAAAGCATTAGACAGTAAATAGCATAGGATTGGAGCACTGATCTAATGAGCTCAAGTCTCCAGCCTTAGAAAGGAACCTAGTTTTCTAGGCATTCAACTGTTTTTGATTTTTTCAATGATCGGTTGACAATGAAATTTCTTAACTCCCTTAGATATAAGAGGAAGACCCAGGTAAGAACAAGGAGGAGACCCTCCTCCACATTCAAATAGGCTTTAATTTCATCTTTGTTCTTAATCCCAGCCCCTAAGTAAACTTTGCTCTTAGCATGATTAAGGTGGAGACCCGAAATATCACCAAAGTCTGAAGAATGTTAGCCAGATTCTGAACCGATGGAATATCATTCTTCAGGAAAATAATAAGATCATCTGCAAAAGTGATATGAGAAAATATCTGTAGTCCCAGCACTAGGAACCCAAATCTGACCACTCTGAACAGCCCTTTCCAGCAAGCAAGTCAAACCTTCCATAGCAATAGTAAAAAGATAAGGGGACAGTGGTCGCCTTGTCTTATACCATTTTGCTGTCAAATAAACCAATAGGAGAACCATTGAAAAGGATGGAGAATCTAGGGGTCTCAATGCAATTCTTAATCCAAGAGATGTAAGTAGGAGGGAACTTCATTTTATGCACATATGATAAATGAGGGGCCTGTTAACTGAATCAAAGGCTTTTTTCAAGTCAGCCTTGAAGATGATTCTATTGCTTTTACCTTTGGAATGCAAGTTTCGCCAAGTCATTTGCTAAAAGGATGTTATGGTGAATACTCCTCCCTTGATGAAAGCAGCTTGATTAAGGCTAATATCTGTCCCATAACTTTCTGCATTCGATCAGCAATCACCTTAGAAATGACCTTGTAGATAAAGTTGCAAAGGGAAAAGGTCTGTAATTTTCCATGCAGTCCGCCCCTTGAGTCTTGGGAATGAGAGCAATGAAGGTACAGTTCATCTGGCGCAGGAGCTGCCTGTAGAGAAAAAGTGCTGACAAGCTTTAGTAACATCTGAACCAGTGATGTGCCAAGTGTCCTGGTAAAAATCAGCAGGGAACCCATCCAGACCAGGACTCTTATTCTTAGGAGAGTTGAAAACAACTTTCTGATTTCTTCATCTGAAATAGGAGCACTCAGGAGGGCAATGTCCTGGTCAGTGAGCTTATTCATAGGCTCAATGGAGATACTTCTATCAGTATGTGGCTAATTCAGAAGAGAATGATAAAAATCAGTAGTATGAGCCTGAATCTGAGCAAGGTCTTCAATAAAATTACCATTCTTGTCTTTGCACTTCTTGATAGTGTTCTTAGCTCGCCTAGTAGCCATAGCTGCATAGAAAAATTTTGAGTTGAATCCCCCAGAGTAAGCCAATTCTCTCTTGATTTCTGCCTAATAAAACTCTCTTCACGGTTCATAGCATGAGCATACATAGTTTGGGCATCTTTTTCCTTTCTGATTAAACAAGGATCAAGAGGATATTTGGAGCTGAGACTGTAACATAGAGAGATTATTCTTGCAAGTTCGAAGATCCTCCTCAACCAAACCAAAGGTGTTTCTGTTCCAGTTTTTAAGAGCTTCCTTACAAGCCTCGAGTTTCTGACACAAGATGTACTGAGGTGTTCCATGAACAGACTTGTCCCAAGCAATTCGAACCACATCAATGAAGTCAGGATGAGATTTCCACATATTGAAATATCTAAAAGGTTTACGGCCATGAGTAATAGAAATGTCAGTAGTAATGAACATAATAGAGTGATCTGAAAAGTACTGAGCACCATATTTTTTTGGTAAGTAATACCGGAAGTTTTATTGATCAAAAGGATCATGATAAGTACAATATCAGACTCATGCTATCACAGTCGATAGGCATGAGTTATACACCAGTGATTAAATCACTCAAAAGTAGCTAAAAGGAAAGACATGAACAAGGAACAATAGTGCAAAAGTCAAGAATCCTTATACTAAAGTTCCTAAGTATTCTTGCTGATCTGATGGAGGATGGTGAAGTCTGAATATGAGCTTCAGTGATAAGGCAGGTGTCCGCAAGAATAGAAAGAAGCACTTGCATCCGACTACGCAGAGTAGACTTGAAAATTCTACTGCTTCTTTCTTTCCAGATCCACCAGAGCGATGCACGAAAACTAGCAAAGGCTACACTTGTACCAACACCAGAAGATCTAAAACTTGTAATTAAACTTTCCCTTCAGAAATAACGGTCTGCTTAGGTCTTCTGGGATGTCCAGGCGATGCAAGATTTGCATCCAAACCCAAGAACTATAAGGGCATTGGAAGAAAAGGTGATTAATGCATTCTTCACTCTGGTTGCACAAAACGCAGATGTTAGCCCTTGAAGACCACGTTTGGGAGAAGGTCAAAAGTTTGAATACCTCCTAAGAAGACCTGCCACGCATGCACAGACTGTTTTTGACTTGTCGGTCTCTGCCAAACCAGCTGAACCCAAGGAACCTTAGAATACATAGCACGTTTCTGATCATATATGTTCTTGATATAATGATTCCTTGATTGTGCTTCCACACATAGCATCATCGCAGTCTCATGAATGGAATGCAACTAATTCTCGGCCATAGATCAATCATTTCTCTAGCAGTTGGAGGCGGTAGATGCCATGACCATGTTGAATAAAGGTACTTACAGTGGATGTTAGGGGAAGCCCAAGCAGAAATCTGATAAATTCACCACCGTTAGATATAAGAGAAGTCCCCTCAAACCAAGGATCCAGCCATAACAGCACATGGCGACCATTACCAATTTTGAAATGAACTTGTTGACAAAGCCAAGCTCTCGCTTGCAAAATACCTTTCCAAGCATGGGAATAGTAAGAGTGCATCTTGATATTCCAAATTGATTTATTTTTCAGGTATTTGTTCCTCACCCATTGGATCCAAAGAGTGTCCTGATTTGATATTATATTCCAAGTTGCAAGGTAATTGAGGAATCATTCCAATCAGTAAGACGACGCAGACCAATCCACCTTCCTCTTTAGGCCGGCACAAGAACTTCCATTTAATTAGATGAAAAGGCTTGTACTCCCCCGAAGCATGCCAGAAGAAATTTCTAAGCAGTCTTCCACCTCCCCAATCAACCCTTAGGCAAGATAAAGGATATTGCCAATAGATAGCATAAGAGTTAAGCACTGACCTGATCAATTCCAACCGACCTGCTTTAGAAAGCAATCTGGTTTTTCCATGCTGCGATTCGATTTTTAATTTTCTGAACAATGGGAGTACAGTGATGGCTGGTATCCTGGTAGAGAAAAGAGGCAACCCCAAATAGGTGGAAGGGAGTGAGCCTTCCTGAACATGAAGAGCATTGAGAAGCGGTCCTTTGTGATGAATTTAGCACCAATAAACACCTTGCTCTTAGCCACATTAAGCTGTAACCCAGAATGCTATGAAATTGTTCCAGAGTAGTAGAGATACAATGAGCTGAGGAAACATTTGGCTTGAAGAAAAGAAGTAGATCATCAGCAAACATCAAGTGGGGAGACCTTCGTATTCCCGAAAGAGGGAACCTGCAACAGACCTTCCTTCATCTTGTTATCAATAAGGATAGAGAGACCTTCCATAGCAATGCAGAATAGGTACGGGGACAAAGGATCCCCCTGTCTGATACCATTACTGGAATTGAAGAAGCCTACAGGACTACCATTTAGGAGAATAGAGAAACTTGCAGAAGTAGTAAGGGTGTGAATCCATTGAAGGTAGCGATCCGGAAATCCCATGCTTTTCATGACGTGAAGGATGTAGGAGCAACTTACAGTATCAAAAGCCTTGCGAAGGTCAACCTTCATACACATAAGATTTCCACGTTGTTTGAATGAAGGTCTCTCACAATGTCATTAGCTAAAAGGATGCTATCTTGGATCCGGCGCCCTTTAATGAAAGCAGACTGATGTTTGCTAATAAGTGAGGCATAAGAACTTGCTACGGTTGTTTAGTGATGATTGTAGAGAAAATTGCACAAGGAGAGGGGTCTGAATTGATCAAAGGAATCAGTTTTCACTTTTAGGAATAAGAGATATGAAAGTATGGTTCACCTGGCGAAGCCATCTCCCACCGTTGAAGAAGTAATGCACAGCTGACAGAACATCATTTCTCACAATGGTCCAGCACAGTTGGTAGAAATCTGCAGGAAAACCATCTGGACCCGGACTTTCTTCTTCGGGGCACCCATGATAACTTCAGTAATCTCCTCATCAGTAACTGGCCTCATGATAGAATTCCTATCCTCCTCAGAGAGGACTCTAGAAGCTTGGAAATCAGGAATATCATAGTCTTGATGTTGATGAGAAGGGAGCTATAGAACTGAATGCATGATCCTTCAGATGCTGCGAATCTCAGTGGTACTTCCATCTGGTAACTGCATCTTCTAATAGTATTAATCATCCTCCTTCCTTTGATACTAGCATAGAAGAATTTGGTATTATCATCTGTCTGGGTAAGCCAATGTTGCTTAGCCCCTGCTGAGCAAACGTCCTTCCATGGAAAGGCAAGCAAGGTAGTCTTCAAGTGCCTTCTTCTTCTTAACATAGTCATTATCATTGGATCTGCAGCTAGAGCTTCTTGGACTTGTGGAGAGCTTCAGTAGCATTAGTAACCTTCTTAAAAATGAGACCGAAATAATTACGGTTCCACACTTTCAAAGCAGCCTTGGTCGCCGCGAAGTTTCTGGCAGATAATAAATAAGGGAGTTCCTTTGATCTGAATATTCCAAGCTTTTTCCACAGTAGGGAGAAATGATTATGCTGAGCCCACATGTTGAAGAATTTGAAGGGGTTTAGGACGGTAGAACATGTTCCTCACTGAAAATAGTGAGCTGACAGTGACGGATCTAAATAAAACCCGAGTGTAAGGGTCAAAACACAACCCGGGGTTCCAAAATCCCAAATAGGGATCTGATCGGCGTGCCGTTCACTCCGACATGACCAGGTGGGTTAAATTGACGTGTGTGAACTGACGGAATCCGATTTGGATTCCCGGATTAGGTTGGGCGTTGAAATGACGGATCTAAAAAAACCCAAGTCTAAAGGGTCAAAACACACAACCGGGGTTCCAAAATCCCAAATAGGGATCTGATCGGCATGCCGTTTCCTCCGACATGACCGGGTGAGTTAAATTGACGTGTGCGAACTGACAGAATACAATTTGGATTCTCGGATTGGGTTGGGCGTTGGAATGACAGATCTAAAAAAACCCGAATCTGAAGGGTCAAAACACACAACCCGGGGTCCAAAATCCCAAATAGGGATCTGATCGGCGTGCCGTTCGCTCCGAAACGACCGGGTGGGACGTGTGCGAACTGACGGAATCCGATTTGGATTCCCGGATTGGGTTGGGCGTTGAAATGGACGGATCTAAAAGAACCTCGAGTCTAAAGGGTGAAAACAACAACCCGGGGGTCCAAAATCCCAATAGGGATCTGATAGGCGTTGCCGTTCGATCCGAAACAACGGGTGGGACGTGGCGAACTGACGGAATCCGATTTGGATTCCCGGATGGGTGGGCGTTGAAATGACGGATCTAAAAAACTCGAGTCTAAAGGTGAAAACACACAACCCGGGGGTCCAAAATCCCAAATAGAGCAATAAGATCTTATGGCATTGTCGTTCGGTCCGACATGATCGGGGGGTTAATTGACGTGTGCTAACGACGGAATCTGATTTGGATTCCCGGATTAGGTTGGGCGTTGAAATGACGGATCGCTAAAAAAACCCAAGTCTAAAGGTCAAAACACACAACCGGGGGTCAAAATCCGAAATATGGATCTGATCGCTGTGTCGTTCACTCTGAACGACCGGGTGGGTTAAATTGACTGTGTGCGAACTGACGGAATCCGATTTGGATTCTCGGATTGGGTGGGCGTGAAATGACGGATCAAAAAAAAACACGAGTCAAGGTCAAGACAAACAACCCGAGTGCCAAAATCCCAAATAGGGATCTGATCGGCGTGCCGTTCACTCCCACACGACCGGGTGGGTTAAATTGACGTGTGCGAACTGACGGAATCCGATTTGGATTCCCGGATTGGGTTGGGCGTGGGAATGACGGATCTAAAAAAAACCCGAGTGTAAAGGGTCAAAACACAACCCGGGGTTCCAAAATCCCAAATAGGGATCTGATCGGTGTGCCGTTCACTCCGACATGACCGGATGGGTTAAATTGACGTGTGCGAACTGACGGAATCCGATTTGGATTCCTGGATTGGGTTGGGCGTGGGAATGACGGAGCTAAAAAAAACCCGTGTGTAAAGGGTAAAACCACAACCCGGGAGTTCAAAAATCCAAATAGGGATCTGTCGGTGTGCGTTCACTCCGACATGACCGGGTGGGGGGTAAATTGACGTGTGCGAACTGACGAGAATCCGAATTGGATTATCGGATTGGGTTGGCGTGGAATGACGGATCTATAAAACACGAGTGTAAAGGGTAAAACACACAACCGGGGTTCCAAAATCCCAAATAGGGATCTAATCGGCGTGCGTTCACTCCGACATGACCAGGGGGTTAAATTGACGTGTGAACTGACGGAATCCGAATTGGATTCCCGGATTAGGTGGGCGTTGAAATGACGATCTAAAAAAAACCAAGTCTAAAGGGCGTCAAACACACCAACCGGGGTCCAAAATCCCAAATAGGGATCTGATCGGCATGCCGTTTCCTCCGACATGGGGTGAGTTAAATGACGTGTGCGAACTGACAGAATACAATTGGATTCTCGGATTGGGTTGGGCGTTGAATGAAGATCTAAAAAAACCCGAATCTGAAGGGTCAAAACACACAACCGGGGTCCAAAATCCCAAATAGGGATCTGATCGGCGTGCCGTTCGCTCCGACACGACCGGGTGGGACGTGTGCGAACTGACGAAATCCGATTTGGATTCCGGATTGGGTTGGGCGTTGAAAGGATGGATCTAAAAAACTCGAGTCTAAAGGGTGAAAACACACAACCCGGGGTCCAAAATCCCAAATAGAGATCTGATCGGCATGCCGTTCGCTCCGACATGACCGGTGGGTTAAATTGACGTGTGCGAACTGACGGAATCC
>JACBKR010003342.1:0-15514 GCA_014218235.1 Colocasia esculenta
ATTTTGAATGTGCATGTAGAAACCGCTATGACTTATACGTGTATGTTATGAGTAGTGTTGCTTGCTGAGTCTTTAGACTCACTCCTTGCTTCGGCGTACAGGTGTAGTTGGTGACGTGGCACCGTTGGAGGAGACAGTGGAGACGGACTCCGAGCGCGGAGATTAGTCTTTGGAGTTTCTTTGTGACTTGTGCATTTCATAGTATGTAATTTGAACGTTGTATTAAAGTTATCATGGAAAGAATGTATAAGTGTGGACATTATGTATTAAATTTCAGCAATTTAAATTATGTGAACTTTTAGCTTTTAATGTTAATTGCGAATTTCATGTATGTTTAATTGGGTGATGAATAAATGAAGACAGTTGTCTTTTACTTCCTACTCTGTTGTATATTCGCGTGTATCTCAGTTGTTTGTATCGTTTGGGTAAATGTCCCACTGTGAGGACTCTCGCTATACCGACGTGGGTTGGTATAACCGTACCGGTATAATGAGGCCGTCACACACCTGCCACCACACAAAACAGAAGAGTTGGTTCTCTGGGCTTCAAGAATGGGAAAAAAATTGGTTGCCCCTGTTGAAGATCCACTGATATTGCAGATTTGACCTTGAATCAAATCCAGAAGAACACCTCCCCAGGATTCGCCCCGATTATCCGTAGCCACTCCTATGACCCCATGACTACCAGTTCATCGGGTGGTTCTGTAGGGAGAGGTGATGGAGATGGGGGAGGTGACGGCGGTGTTAACACCCGATTCCGGCCTATGAGTCGAACCATATTCTTTCTTTCCTAATGTGCCCCAAGTTGGTCACTCATCTTGAGTCCATTGTTAGCCTCATTTTGAGCCCATCTTAAGCCCAATTCCTAGCTCATATCGTTCAAATCACTTCAGAGTCCTTTTTGTTTTGGTAAAAGGGGGCAGAAGTACTGTCCCATTTTATATATTGATAATGAGGTTATAGAAAACCATGGGGCATACCCTTGAAGAAAAAAGAAGTTAACCTAATCGAACATTGGGCAAACTGTTATATTAAGCACCACCGTCCCTCTTACAGTATAAGGTAGTGTAGAGAAGATGGGAATAGTTTGTTGTGTGCTTCCATACAATCATAGGATGCCAATCATCAGCCACCTGGTCGCCCTCTCTAAAACATGAGAACTAAAGGAGCCATGCTTCTGTAAAATGTCTGTAGCAGACTGCCACCATCTTGACATTGCCATCCAGAGGAGATTGCGTGAGGATTGAGTTAACAGTGTGGCAGAATCGAGAAGATTGGGAAACCTGGAATCCAAATTCTCAACTACTGGAGGCGATCATGCAGAGCTCGGACCTCAGCTTGGATACTATTTCCATGGCCATAGTAGAAAGCAAAAGCCAGGAGAATTTCACCTTTGGCATTTCTGAAACACCTCCACTAGTGCCCAGATTGCCTTTTGAAGCACCATCAACATTAAGGCAAATTCCATGTATAGGTAGAATCCACCTGACTAATTTGAAATTTGTAGGGTGACAATTGAAGGATTAACCAAATGAAATGATAGTAGTCATCTAAATGGCAGAAGGTGTCACCTTGAAATTCCTGGCGTAAAGCATGGATATCAAAAGCTTTATATTATCAATAATTCTGCTACTGGATCGATAAGCATTATCAAATCTTCTTCTACATCTTTCTTTCCAGATTTCCCAAATGATTATATGATCCCGTAGATAGCAATGAAGCCAAAAGGCTTGACAATTTGTACTGCTTAATGCTCTTCCAACCTAGGAAGTAAAGTGATCATTTGGCAAATAGGATGGGGTATAAAAGGTGACAACCAGTTCCAAAGAGGAGCAGCAATATCACTTCTCATAAAAAGATGGTCAATATCTTCAGACTGGGAATTGTAGCAACATGAGCATTTGGAGACAATGTGAATACCTTGTTCTGAATTATTGAATCCACCGGATAGCTCTTTGAATAGTCTTCCAGCAAAAAGAGATGCTTTTTCTAAGAAAGCTGCGATGCCAAATTTTCCCTAAGGATGGTCTTTGAATACCCCGGGACCTCAACAGATTATATGCAGATTTGGAGTGAAAGTGCCATCAGAAGTCGGAGATCAGATGCACTTGTCTTCTTCATCATGAAGCTGGACCTGCTTTAAATCTTGAATACAAGGAAATGTCTGCCAGAGGACTATGATTAGTATCATGTATAGCATCACACCCAAAACATGAGGGGCGGAATCTGGATCATCTAAGGAGAAATGCAGCGGTACTTTCCCCAGCCCAAGAATCATAGAAGAAATCGCATGTCTGCATATGCCCAGTAACCATGTAGTGCTATCAGTAATAAGAGAATTAGCAATGGTGAAAATATTCTTTGGAATACCATACATCTGTTGGGACTTCATTCTAGCATACCGGGCCCATAGAGAATTACCATGTAATATTCCAAAGGTGATTAGTAGCCAAAGACAGCTGGATGTGCCATAAACTTCTGATACCTAGACCACCTTCAACAATTGGATGTTGAATAGTCGACCAGGAATCACTGGCATCTTTGGATACCATGAAGACCGCTCCATAAGAAGGAAGCAAAAGCCCTGTCAAGAAGGCGGATGACGCCTTTGGGAAGGAAAGTGGCCATGGCAGTATAGATTGGGATGGAACTAAGAATAGCATTAATGGAATAACCCGACTAGCCTAGGAAAGAAATTTGGATTTCCAGCTGCAAAGCTTCTTGTTTATCTTGTCAAATAAAACTTGAAGTCAGAAATTTTAATCTGACCTTCCTTCAAGTTCACCCAAGATAGTGTATGGACCCAGATTGCTGGGAGAAGCCAGTGATATTCTTGATTTTGAGTGTCGTAGCACTAGATGCTTTCTTGGAATAGTGAAGTAACTTTTCCTTTTTGTTGCTTTTCTGACCTGAGGACATTTCATAAGCTTCAAGGAATTTAGGAGGGTCAAAATATTTTAGCATGGCCATTGTAAACACCAACATGTCATCAGCATAGAGTAAATGAGATATAGGAGAGCAATTCCTAGGTCCTGCAAAAGGTTTAAGAGCACCATTATAAGAAGATGCCGAAGTCCTCTACTGAGAGCCTCTTCCTTATAATAAGAGGACCGGTGCAATGGGTTCTCCCTGTCTCCTAAGACCCCTGGTGGATCTGAAATACCCAGCTTGATGGCCATTCAAAAGCACAGAAACCAGCATTGGCAATCAACATTCCAACATAAGATATAATTTGTTGTAGAAGCCAATTTCCGAAGAACTGCAATAGAAGCACCACCTCCTTTCTATCTTGTGTCAGAAGCAATGGCAAAACCAATTGGCAGAAGCATTGGCAAAACCAGCAATTGGAAAACCAGTAATTGGCAACCAACATTCCCACCGCGACATTGTTCTGCATGGCTGGCTCCGCAACCACCTCCTTTGTATCCTCTTTGGGGTCTATCTTTGTCTCCAACAGTCTTGGAACGACCCCAGTCGTGGATTGAGGTTCTATCTCACCTTAGGAACCCACTAGGACTCTTCCCATCTAGATTTACTTGGATTTTTACCATTTTCATAGGTCACTATCACTTAACGATGAGATACATTCTCTCCTCTCTGTAGAAGCAACCCATACCCTTCTGAAGGAGGTAAGACCCCCATGCTACCACGAAGTGCAGCCAAAATCCCACCAGAGCTTCCCCTTAGCTCATATCCATCCCATTTCCTCCCATTTCCCTCCTATTCACTCCACCAAGTCACTTCATACTCTTTATCCATGGATCTTGGCGGTTAGGAGGTGACTCCTACAACCATTAAGGGTTTCTGCACGACCTCAAGAGCACATTTTTCAGCCAAGGAGTCACCCCTTTTGGGGCCTTTATTTCCGCTTTCTCTCTCATTTTCCTTTCATGCATTTTGTTATTTTCTTTTAGATAGTTACATACCTCCATTCCTACGTCTTCCATAACCCTAGGGGTTTTCAAAACACCCCCAGGTTCGTTCCCTCCATGCTTCCCCTTTTCCTTTTCACTTTGTACAGATGCTTCACTTAAAAGTATTATAATAAGGGTTTTCTTTCTTGTTTTGTTATTTTAGTAGGTTTCATAAGAAGATCATACGAGGAGCACTCCCCTCTGGCCAGCCGGAGGGAGGGAAGGAGGTCCCACACACTCCGTACCCCCTGTTGAGAATGCGTCGGACCTCCTTGTCGCAACAAGATCTGGATCATGACGGGTATCCCGGTCGCGACACAGTAAGTGGCCTTCTCTTCTCCTCTTTCCCAGTACCTTAGTCTTAAACCTCTGTTCATATCTTCGGGCAACATGCTGGGTGGTGATCACATCTTTTCCATCATATTATGATATCTTGTTGTGTGTTTTGAGGATCGCCATTAATTCTCATGATTACACCTGTTGGCGATCACGGTGGGACCTCCACTGCCAACCTCGTTTATCTTGCTTCTTTACTTGCGATGTTTGTGTGTTTGTTTGTTCGATAGAATCCTGTTAGGGTTATCTCTTCATTTGTTGTCATTGTATGTCTTCTGTTATTATTACATAGGATCGTAGAGCCACGATCATATCACGTCCATAAAGGCGAACGTGACATCAGGTATGCATTATCCTTCCTATCCTCCATCTTGAGTTTCTGTCTGAAGTTTTCTTATGTCATCTCCTTGTTGTTTCATCTTGTATACCCGCGATTTTCTATGTTAGAACCCTTCTAGGGCTCGGGTTTTCCATTTATTTTCATTGTTTGTTTTCTGGTCCTGTCGTGACGCGTCGAGCGGTCACTACCTTGTCGTGGTAAACGAGGAGGACGTGTTACCTGGTACGCTTTGGTTGGTCTTGCTTTCCATCCCATACTCCAGTTTCTATTTGTTAGGGAGTCTTCATCTTCTTTTTAGTTATTTCCATGTTGTATTACGCTTAGGATAGCCTGTTTACCTTCTATTTGCATGTGGTTTAGGGTTTTTGCGACCCAAGATTTTATGCGATTGATCTTTCAGTCGCAATGGACCTAGTTGTTGCGACTTCAGCAGAGACCTTTAAGCTGATGTTTGTTAGATTAGGTTAGTATTTTCACACACTTTGGTGTAATTAGGTTTTGCATATACTACTTCGTGTGGCTAGGATTCCTCCTTGGTAGTGGAGACCCTCTCACCTGCGAGCACTCGTGGGCTGACCAGGGCTTGCTACCAAGGGCCTCCATAAGTCCCTATGGTCGTACGCACATTGCGGTCGCCAGACTGGTTGTACCCGTTGCCCCCATAGTTCAAATCGTTTATGAGTGAGTTGTGTATCACCCCATTAGTCACACCAAAGTACTCGAGTGCACACCTATTAGGGTTCCTATTTAGCCGAGTGCTTTTTCATTAATTAATCCACTAAAAGGCTAAAGTGTAAACCCTAAAATGTTAATGAAAATCATGACAACTTGGGTGTTTGCTTGAGGTTCTCCCTCTCATCTCACCATCTGTTCTTGTGTGTTAGAGTCTAGGGTTTGTTTGTGGTCGCGTTTTCTCCCCTAATTGTTTAGGGGTAGTGTATGCATCAGTGTTTACGTTTGTCGAGTTAGTCTCCACCAACCATTGTGCTATACCATAATCCTCTTTTCTGTATGGACCATTTTCGTGTCCTCACCAATGAATCTCTCCCTATTGGGCTCCTCGAGGATGTGGCCCAGCCACCTGCCTCCACCCTCACAGGATAGATCCAACCTCCTACTGTTACTGACGATCAGTCTCACCCCCCTTCTCCTTCTGGGGCAGATGACCCACATGCCCAATTTAGTCAGCTTCTTCCACATTTGAGCCGGGCCCAAGTTCGGGAATTCGTGGCGGCTGCTAAAGGCAAGTGCCTCCTCTCTCCGCCCTCTCATGTCTCCGCCCATCAGGCGACCTCCTCTGCACCCATTGCCTTTGCACCATGTGCAGCTTCTGTCGTGGTAGATCCTACTCCTCTTCATCCACGCGCTATCCATTCTTTGAGCCCAACTACCTTCTAGCTCGGAAGGTTCGACCCAAATCCCCTCCACATTCTTCATACTATCAGGTCGAGCACGATGCTTGTAGCACCCAGAAAATTTTAACTACATAAAAACTCAAATAAATGGAAATAAATAATTTCCATAATATCGGAGTATTTAAAACATACGTATCATTATCGTATGTTCTAAAACACATCGAAAAGTTCCGTAAAAATCATAGATCAACCCTAAACATTCTTACTAAATGTTCCACAAAGAAATTTGTGCCAAGAAAAATCGGATTAGCCAAGTTTAAAGTGTTCCACGACTTATTATCGTAATTTATGAATAAGTCGGAAAAGTATTATCACATGTACTTGGATGAGTCAGAAAAATAAATAAAAATCATATATGGGCTTCAAATAATATCTTCTAATGACCCATCAAGAAATTTGGGTCAATACAAATCATTTGGACTAGGTTTAAGAGTTATTGTGACCGATTATCCAAATTAGGAAACAAGTCAGAAAACCGTTAACACGGAAATACGACGCAACCATAAATTAAATAAAAATGTTGGAGAGATTCTAACATTATATATTAATGACCCAATATCATAATTGGGCCAAGGACCACATATGCCCAAAAATCAAATAAATGTAGAAAATACATGGAAATTCGTAACTCTAAATAGGCTGAAATTAGAAAGAGGCAATTTGAGTTGAATTGGGATGCAATCATGCATTCTTGGCAACCTAAATTCGTGCCTACCAATGATGGGATGTTTCCTAAAGCCTCACACACTCTAAGGAGGGAAAGAAATCGTTAAAATAGAAAACTAATATGTCAAAACCGGAACCTAGCTTTCCTAGTTTCAATGGGACTCCTAAACACCTTGGTTGCTTAAATACTCTTCACCCAACCCTAGGGATGAGTTTAGAACTTTTGGGGTCGTGTGGAAGAGCTCTTGGTGGCTGAGGAGCTGTGGAACGACCACAAGAAGCTCATCTTTTCCCCGTTGTGTCTGCTGCGACCTGCACAGACAGTCATCTTGAAGTCGACCAAGGTAGGTCAAACCTAAACCCAACATTGCAAGGCTTATACCCATGGAAAGAGGGTCAAGTCTACGTTCTAACCCAAGTGGAATGCCCAAATTCCATGCAGTATATACGGAGCAGTAAGCGTTCTCCTCCAAGTGGTCTGAACTCATGTTTTCTGGAAAACGGGACTTCGTAAACCCATAAGGTAGGTTTTCTTGGGCCAAACCTTAACATATCCTATACCAATGTGTAGAGCATCAAGTTCACTTTCATTTCCCACTGATTTCATCATTTTCCATTTAGTACATCATGATTTATAGGCGTTTTGCTAAAGTCGCGCCTGTCAGGGTCCCTTCCTGTTCAAGTCGATTTATCATACATCTTGAGGACGTTTAAATTATTTAAAAATCATAGTTCGCACCTATTTCATGTTCCCTACAACTTTTATGTTGAGACTTTTATCTAAATATCTCAGTTAGAGAGTTAAGCGTTGTAATAAAGCCGCTACAGGAAATTGCGTTTTCGGGTTGCACTTCCTATTTCGTTCTTCATGTTTTTTCATAAGATTCGAGATTGAATTAGATCAAACCACCAACATCAAAGTTCTTCTACTAGATGTTCTTGACAATTTTTCATGTTGAAAGTTTTATCCCAAAAGCACTAGATTAGGAGTTTCAAGCCGTATAAGTTACTATATCAACCCAGTCAAAGTATGAGTCGAACTGGGTGTATTTGGCAACCCAAAACCTCTCTCTAGAAGGCGACCTATCGTCCTGTCGCATTCAGAAGGCGACTGATTTCGTGTCGCTACCCTTGCCTCTGCGCAGTGTTCGCTTAAGGCTGTAACGTTTTCTATAGACCTCGGTTGACGCGCCATTTTTTTGTTTTATTCCTTATTCAAAGGGCTTCAATGTGGTATATTCATGTGTCAGATTTGCATTTGAAATTAGTGATTTAAGACTCTAGAAGTGGAAGGTTGGGACTACATCTACTCCTAAAAGGCATATGTTCCTGTTTCTGTCGTTTTACGCCACTCTTCTTATGTGTCAGTTTTGAACTATTATATAAAGGTTCTACAAGATATTATCATGCTAACCCGAGGTCAGTTTAACAGGTTTCCAGTGTAAATTGCATATCTTGTGTCTGAACATTACATGATGTCTTTTAATGGCTTAAAAGTGATTAACACATTTAAAATCTATAATTACATGAACGATATTCTAATTGCTCTCCTAATGACGTGATCATTCATGCAACTTATGATTTACTCTTCTTACTATTCTAGCTTGACTAAAGATATTTTGTTGCCATAAAAATCTTGCAAACCATGATTTGTTAAAGTGCATAGTTTCATGTCATGCCATCATTTTAAGTGCTTTCCGTGAGTTGAGACCGATGCTTGTGAATTGAGACACCGTACATCCCTACACACTTACACGTCTAGGCAGCCTTTTCTTGGGAATTGGAAACTCTCTACCGATCATTCGGAATCGGTAGACTAGTGACCTTTTCTCCAAGGCCTCCGTAAATCTCCTATGACCATGGATTCCCACATGGCCGACGAGTTGGTTGTACCATTGAAGTTCCCTGGAGATAGCGTGCACTTCCTTTCTCATCTTCTTCTCGTGAGTGTGATTTACAATCTAGACTAAAGCCCTTAATGTACCATTGACCAAAGTATAAATCATACCGTTATGCTGTCAAATTTATCTCTTGACCATTGTTATCGGAAATCATGTTCAATTACTTATTACTTGTTCCCATCATCATCATGAACATGACATTACACATGCTACATCTTGAAACTCTCATTGGCCATTATTAATGACTGTGGGTATCTACATTTAAAATTTTACATGAGATGCTGACAGGGCACGGCGTGTGTCCAAGGGCTCCAATCTAGCCCCAATGACGGCGAGTCATAGATATACTGTTAACCATGGGGTATAATGATTACTGGCGTTGCATCTGCGCTGGGAGTACTTTCTTGCTTGTTGAATGATAGATACAATACCACATACACATGTCCTGGTGTACATTCTTGATGGATCTTTTCCTCGTGTACATTAGTGTCTACGTGCCGGATTAGTGTTACATGATCGTGCTCGTACATTCTTGCTTGCTAGCTTGCGTGATATGGCATCTTGCATTTAATGCAATTAGTGATATCTTGCGTTCTTGACATCAAGTGAATTCTTGCGTGCTTGTGCAAAGTGATCTATTGCTAGTTCTATCTTGTCATCTTGTTCATAAATCTCGTTCTATCATAATCACTCTCTCTAGCTTGTCTTATATCATGTTTTAACGAGTTTTATTCGTACTTGCATATCATTCATCGTACTTGCCTAGTTCTAAAATGTTAATCACTTATATCATTGCCCACACTTTGAGATATAAATCCTACTGGGCTAGTTTGCTCATCCCCTACCTTTTACCCAATCTAGGTGACCATGAAGTTCAAGAGGAAGAGCAAGTCGAGGATGGGAATGCGTCCGAGTGATGAGCGTTCCATTATGAGTCTATCTATAGTTAGTTATTTTGAGTGTTAGAACAATGTAGTAGGAAGTAAGGTATTATGTACTTTCACTTTTATTGAGTCTTAGTCCTGTAATAGTTTTCATTTTTAATACAATTGAATACAATTTATATTGAGTTCAACATTTGGGCCTATTGTGATGTGGTGTTGATACCATTTAGTACGTGCTAGCTGGAGGCTTATTTGCCGACTGTTCACGTCTCAGAATATCGACTCGAATTATTCGAACTAATATCCGCTGCGAAATTCTCGGGATTTGACAGTTTAGTGGTATCAGAGCCTAGGATACCAAATAGGATTATTCTCAGGAATAGGAGATACCTATGGAACCTAGGTCATGTAAATTAAATACAGTACATGGTGAGAATGGGTAGAGACTGGGAATATGTTAGCAAGAATTAAAACACTCCTACCCATTGACTCTAATAATGTATCTAGAGGATTAATTGTTTCCATCCTTCCTCAGGAACCCTCATAACTCCTACACTCAATTGCAATGGCCGAAACCAATGGCAAGCTAGCAAGACAAGTGGCTGGTCTGACGAAGTATTACAAAATGTAGTACAGGCTGGAAATCAGGCGGCTGCCGTTGCAAGGAATGGAGCCGGATCGCACCAGGATTTTAGGATTTTAAAACCCTCCTCGTTTTCCGGATCCCCTGACCTAGACGAAGCAGAGAATTGGCAGGAAGAAATAGAAAGGATCTTCCAAGTAATGCAATGCACCAATAGGGAGAAAGTGCTACTGGCCACTTTTCAATTTACCAAGGATGCCCGAGCATAGTGGAAGGCCACCTCGGCCCACCTGCCAAATGTAGATGAACTAGAGTGGGCCGGATTCCTGGAGATATCCGAGGAAAGTATTTCTATGAGAGAGTTAAGGAGAACTAGGCAGCGGAGTTGCGCACTAAAATAGAAAGGAATGTCTGTGGCTGAGTATGAGGCTCAGTTCGCACGACTGGCTGTGTAAACCCCACATTAGTGGGCACGGAAAGACTAAAGGCCATCGGTTCATGGATGGGCTCTGGCCCATGTTCATGAAAGGCTCGGACACACAACATTCAACCTACACTGAGATGGTCCAAAGAGCTCAACTGGTAGAAGAAGATACTATGGCTAAGGTGGAAGGCATGAGGGAAAAAGGACATCTCAAAGCCGACCTTTACAAAAAGGGGAGCAGTCGATACAACTGGAACTTCCCCAATAACAATAATAACAACAACAAAAGGCCAACCACTGGGAAGGACTATGGCATGGAGAAAAAGATCAAAGTAGAAGAAAAGCAATGACGGTGGAGTATTGAACATTTTGCAACAAGCTTGGGCACCATGCGGACAAGTGCAGGAAGAAGGCGGGGCTTGCTTGCGATGTGGGAGTCATGAACATCGATACCGAACTGTCCATGCTAAAAGACCAAGCTGGAAGGAACCAAGAAGTGGTAAAGCGTCAGGGACGGGTGAATGCAATAACGCAAGCGAAGCTCCTGGAAGGAGGTATGATTGTTAAACCCCTTAGAGATCTTAGGATGTTTTATTAGTACATTTCTAAGTGGGGGAGATCATTAAGGAGAAATTAGAAAGGGATAATCTAGAAATATACCATAGTTCATTTGATGGATTAAGATGGAGTTATGACAGCCATGGAAGGAAAGACGGAGTGGAGGGAACCAAATGAATAGTATTGGGGGCTATAGGTGTAGATGTTGGACTAGCATCCACGATGTTGAAACAAGTTAGAGGAAATTAAATCCGAAACGACCTCAAGGATCATAACTTTCAAAATTAATTAATATCAATGAATTTGGAGATCAAATTCTCTTAAGTGGGGGAGGGTGTAGCACCCCGAAAATTTTAACTACATAAAAACTCAAATAAATGGAAATAAATAATTCCATAATATCAGAGTATTTAAAACATACGTATCATTATCGTATGTGCTAAAACACATCAAAACATTCCGTAAAAAATTAGATCAACCCTAAACATTTTACTAAATGTTCCACAAAGAAATTGTGCAAGAAAATCGGATTGCCAAGTTTAAAGTGTTTCACGACTTATTATCGTAATTTATGAATAAGTCGAAAATCATTATCACACGTACTTGGATGAGTCAGAAAATTAAATAAAAATCATATATGGGCTTCAAATAATATATTCTAATGACCCATCAAGAATTTGGGTCAATAAAAATCATTTGGACTAGGTTTAAAGTTATTGTGACCGATTATCCAAATTAGGAAACAAGTCGGAAAAATGTTAACACGGAAATACGACACAACCATAAATAAATAAAAATATTGGAGAGACTTATAACATTATATATTAATGACCGAATATCATAATGGGGCCAATGGACCACATATGGCCCAAAAATCAAATAAATCTAGAAAATACATAGAAATCCGTACCTCTAAATAGGATGAAATTAGAAAGAGGCAATTGAGTTGAATTGGGATGCAATCATGCATTCTTGGTAACCTAAATTCTTGCCTAACAATGATGGGATGTTTCCTAAAGCCTCACACACTCTAATGGAGGAAGAAATCGTTAAAATAGGAAACTAATATGCCAAAACCGCACCTAGCTTTCCTAGTTACAATAGGACTCCTAAACACCTTGGTTGCTTAAATACTCTTCCCAAACCTAGGGATGAGTTTGAACTTCTGGGGTCGTGTGGAAGAGCTCTTGGTGGCTGAGGAGCTGGGAACGACCACAAGAAGATCATCTTCTTCCCCGTTGTGTCTGCTGCGACCTGCACAGACAGTCATCTTGAAGTCGACCAAAGGTTAGGTCAAACCTAAACCAAACCTGCAAGGCTTATACCCTTGGAAAGAGGGTCAAGGCTACATTCTAACCCAAGTGGAATGCCCAAATTCCATGCAGTATACACGGAGCAGTAAGCGTTCTCCTCCAAGTGGTCTGAACTCAGTTTTCTAGAAAAATGGGACTTCTTCAACCCATAAGGTAGGTTTTCTCGGGCCAAACCTTAACATATCCTATACTAATGTGTAGAGATCAAGTTAACTTTTCATTTCCCACTGATTTCATCATTTTTCCATTTAGTACATCATGAGTTATAGGCGTTTTGCCAAAGTCGCGCCTGTCAGGGGGCTTCCTGTTCAAGTCGATTGATCATACATCTTGAGGTCGTTTTAAACTAATTAAAAATCATAGTTCGCACCTATTTCAGTCCCTAGAACTTTTATGTTGAGACTTTTGTCTAAATATCATTAGTTAGAAAGTTATAAGCATTGTAAGAAAGCCGCTACAGGAAATGTGTTATCGGGTTGCACTTCCTTTTTCGTTCTTCATGTTTTTTCATGAGATTCGAGATCGAATTAGATCAAATCACCAACATAAAAGTTCTTCTACTAGATGTTCTTGACAATTTTCATGTTGAAAGTTTTATCCAAAAGCACCTTAAATTAGAGGTATAAGCCGTATAAGTTCCCTATATCAACCAGTCCAAGTATGAGTCGAACTGGGTGTATTTGGCAACCAAAACCTCTCTCTAGAAGGAGACGTATGGTCCTGTCGCATTCAGAAGGCGACTGATTTCGTGTCGCGACCTGGCCTCTGCGCAGTCTTCGCTTAAATGGATGTAACTTTTTCTATAGACCTCGGATTGACGTGCCGTTTTTTTTGTTGGATTCCTTATTCAAAGGGATTCAATGTGGTATATTCATGTGTCAGATTTGCATTTGAAATTAGTGAGTTAAGACTCTAGAAGTGGAAGGGTTGGGACTACATCTACTTTCTAAAAGGCATTGTTCCGGTTTCTGTCGTTTTACGCCACTCTTCTTATGTGTGAGTTTTGAACTATTATATAAAGGTTCTACAAGATATTATCATGCTAACCCGAGGTCAGTTTAACATGGTTCCAGTGTGTGTAAATTGCATATCTTGTGTCTGAGCATTACATGATGTCTTTTAATGGCTTAAAAGTGATTAACACATTTAAAATCTATAATTACATGAACGATATTCTATTTGCTCTCCTAATGATGTGATCATTCATGCAACTTATGATTACTCTTCTTACTATTCTAGCTTGACTAAAATGATAATTTTGTTGCCATAAAAATCTTGCAAACCATGATTTGTTAAAGTGCATAGTTTCATGTCATGCCATCATTTTAAGTGCTTTCCATGAGTTGAGACCGATGCTTTGTGAATTGAGACACGCGTACATCCCTACACACTTACACGTCTAGGCAGCCTTTTCTTGGGAATTAGGAAACTCTACCGATCATTCCGAATCGGTAGACTAGTGACCTTTTCTCCAAGCCTCCGTAAATCTCCTCTGACCATGGATTCTCACATGGCCGACGAGTTGGTTGTACCATTGAAGTTCCCTTGACCATTGTTATCAGGAAATCATGTTCACTTACGTATTACTTGTTCCCACATCATCATGAACAGACATCTCACCATGCTACAATCTTGAAACATCTCATGGCCATTATTAATGACTGTGGGATCTACTTTAAATTTTACATGAGATGCTGACAGGGACACGGCGTGTGTCCAAGGGCTCCAATCTAGCCCCAATGACGGCGAGTCAGATATACTGTTACCATGGGGTATAATGATTACTGGCGTTGCATCTGCGCTGGGAGTACTTTCTTGCTTGTTGAATGATAGATACAATACCACATACACGTGTCCTGTGTACATTCTTGATGGATCTTTTCTCGGTGTACATTAGTGTCTACATGACGGATTATGTTACTTGATCGTGCTCATATATTCTTGCTTGCTAGCTTCGTGATATGGCCATCTTGCATTTAATGGAATTAGTGATGTCTTGCGTTCTTGACATCAAGTGAATTCTTACGTGCTTGTACAAAGTGATCTATTGCTAGTTCTATCTTGTCATCTTGTTCACATCTTGTTCTATCATAATCACTCTCTCTAGCTTGTCTTATATATCATGTTTTAACGAGTTTTATTCGTACTTGCATATCATTCATCGTACTTGCCTAGTTCTAAATGTTAATCACTTATACCATTGCCCGCACTTTGAGATATAAATCCTACTGGGCTAGTTTGCTCATCCCCTACCTTTTACCCAATCTAGGTGACTATAAGTTCAAGAGGAAGAGCAAGTCGAGGATGGGAATGCGTCGAGTGATGAGCGTTCCAATTATGAGTCTATCTATAGTTAGTTATTTTGAGTGTTAGAACAATGTAGTAGGAAGTGAGGTATTATGTATTTCGCTTTTATTGAGTCTTAGTCCTGTAATAGTTTTCATTTTTAATACAATTGAATACAATTTATATTGAGGCAACATTTGGGCCCTATTGTGATGTGGTGTTGATACACATCTAGTGCGTGCTAGCTAGAGGCTTATTTGTCGACTGTTCACGTCTTGGAATATCGACTCGAATTATTCGAACTAATATCCGCTGCATAATTCTCGGGACGTGACAATGCTCTTCTCTGTGAGAGGTCTACTCTTGGAGCGATCGCATTCCCTGGTTCCTGCTCACCAATCTCATCCCATTCTGCTTGACTTCCTTGCGGAATGGACGTCAATGAAAAGGGAACTGCATGACCTCCGAAGGCAACTTGACCCACGAAAGGTAGCTGACATTCCTCTTCCTTATTTCTAACACCTCCAGGTTCCGCCCCAGTCAGAGCTACCCGTAGGCGACCCATATATATTATATCAAAGATTTTGTATATGAATCTGCTCCACACAAGTATGACTGCCACCTCATGGTGTATTTGTTCAAGAAGTCATTAGATGGTCTGGTTCTCGAGAGGTTTTACTCTCTGCCACCGGAGGAAGCCGAAGACTTCCGAATTGTATAGGAGAGATTTCTACAGCAGTTCCAAGATCGGGTCGGACCCAAATATTCTTTTGTGGATCTGGGTGCCGAGAAGATGAATGCTAATGAAGAATTTGCCGTCTATGCTGATCAGTGGCTTGCCTTGGCCGCGCATTTCGGTTGCCCAATGCTGGAAGAGGAAAAGGTCAAGCTCTTG
>JACBKR010003343.1:0-29907 GCA_014218235.1 Colocasia esculenta
GTGGCGTGGTAGAAGGTACCCTGCAAGTCTTTTTCTTTGCCAGCAATTGTGTTATTTGATACTGGAGCTACTCAATCATTTATATCTCAACACTTTGCTGACACCCTGACTGCAAACCTACAACCATGGGTTGTGAATTCTCTGTCACAACACCCTTGGGGGAGAAGGAGAAACTAAACCAATACTTTCCATCTGCCGATGTAATGATTGGAGACCATAACCTAAAGGCCGACCTGGTATGTATGTCCATGGAAGGGTATGATGTCATATTGGGAGCCGACTGTTTTTCCACATATGGGGCAAGCATCGATTGTAGAAAGGAAGGGTGACGTTTAGTGACTTTTCTAAATTAGCATTCACTGGGATTATACATAAGAAGCGGATGTCTCTAGTCTCCGCCTTAAAAGCCCATAACATGATAAGGAAAGATGTTTTGCTTTCCTTGCGGCCGTCATAGTCGAAAAGAAGGGTTCAAAAATAGAAGACATCCACATAGTCCAGGACTACCTAGATGTATTCCTGAAGACTTACTCGGAGTTCCCCCTAAATGTGACGTCAACTTCGCCATTGAGTTGACTCCTGGAGCTGCCCCGGTATTGCGTCAACCGTACCGGATGTCGCCTGCCGAATTGAAAGAACTAAAAGCACAACTGATGGAGCTGCTAGAGAAGGGGTTCATCAGACCAAGTACCTCCCCTTGGGAGCACCTGTGCTATTCGTCAAGAAGAAGGATGGGTCGATGAGACTATGCATCGACTATCATCAACTCAACCAATTGACCATCAAGAACAAGTACCCATTGCCTAGGGTCGATGGACTATTCGACCAGATATCTGGAGCCCATACTTCTCCAAGATCGACCTTCGATCTGGTTATCATCAAATGAGGATCAAGGATGACGATATCTTCAAAACAGCTTTAGGAGCAGGTATGGACATTACGAATTTGTTTTATGCCTTTGGTCTAACCAATGCTCCTGCAGCCTTTATGCAACTCATGAACAACATATATCGGCCATACCTTGACAAATTGTGGTCGTCTTCATCGCGATATCCTCATATATTCAAAGACCAAGGAAGATCATGAAGAACACTTGATGTAGCACCCCAGAAATTTTAATTACATAAAATTCAAAATAAATGGAAATAAATGATTTTCATAATACCAAAGTATTTAAACATACGTATCATTATTGTATGTGGTTAAAACACATCAAAAAATTCCATAAAAATTATAAATCAACCCAAACATTGTTACTAAATGTTCCACAAAGAAATTAGCCAAGAAAAATCGTTTGGGATAGGTTTAAGAATTATTGACCGATATCCAAATTATGAAACAAGTCGGAAAACCGTTAACACGAAAACACGACGCAACTATAAATTCAATAAAAATGTTGGGGAGACTTCCACATTATATATTGATGACCAATTATTAATTGGGCCATTGGACCTCATATGACCCAAAATCAAATGAAGCAAGAAAATGCATAAAAATCATAACCATAAATATTGAAATTAGAAAGTGGTAATTAGGATTTAAATTGGATGCAATCATGCATTCTTGGCAACCCAAATTCGTGCCTACCCACCCATGGAGGTTTCTTGATGGCCAAGACTCTCTAATGGAGGGAGAGATCTTCAAATTATGGAAAGACACAAGCAATCCCGCAACCCTTCTTTCCTTGTTGCATTAGGACTCCTAAACCCATAGATGCTTAAATACTCTTCACCCAACCCTAGGGACGAGTTTAGAACTTGCTGGGGTCGTGTGGAGGAGCTCTTGGTGGCTGGGAGCTGTGGATCATCCACAAGAAGCTAATCTTCTTCCCCGTTCTTCTGCTACGACCTGCACAAACCGTCCACTTGAGTCGATCAAAGGTAGGCCAAACCTAAACCAAACCTTGCAAGGCTTATACCCCTGGAAAGAGGGTCAAGTCTATGTTCTAAACCCAAGTGGATGCCCAAATTCCATGTAGTATACACGGAGTATTAGCGTTCTTCAAACAGTGGTCTGAACACAGGTTTCTGGGAAAAATGGGACTTCTTCAACCCGAAGGTAGGTTTCTCTTGCGAAACCTTAACGTATCCTATACTAATGTGTAGAGCATCAAGTTAGCTTTCGTTTCCCACTAGTTTCATTGAATTCCAATGCGTAGATTTTGAACTATAAGCGTTTCCCCAAAGTCGCGCACTGTCAGGACTTTTCCCGTTCTTTATTTATTGCATGGGATTCAAGACCGAATTAGAGCAAACCCACACTATGAAAGTTTTCTACCAGTTGTCCTAGTCATATCTTGTGTTGGACGTTTGGTCTAAATGTCAATAGTTAGAGTGTTATAAGCATGGTAAGGAGTGCTGCATGAAACTTCATTTTCAGATTGCACTTGGTTTTACGTTTGAGTTTGACGTGATTAAAGCTTGTCGAAACCATCCTTGCTTTCTAATTCCAATTTACTGTAAGCACCCTAGCATGTCTAGGTTAGTTGAAAACTTGTTTCGTAATTTTTCATGCACTGTACAATTTGTTCTTAATTTTAGAACAACCCTGTGTCGAAATAGGGAAAGTCTGGTCCGCAATCCAAAGCACTGTCCTTTCTCTGTCGGAGTCAGGCGCAGACCCTGTGAATGCGACGGCACGATAGGCCACGTTCTGAGGTCTTGTCACGATAACAACCTCGTCGCGTTCCAACGTGACGAGCAGCCCGTCGCTATGTCGCTGCCTGATCTGACTGCCCCGTCACGTTCTTCACTTCCCGTTGTCGCGTTCATGTTCTGTTCCCGACCCGTCGCAACCCTTACTGGGCTCCGTTGCGACCTGACCTCCAGATCTGACAGCCCTGTCGCCTTCCTCACAATAACCCGTCACGATCTGCCTGCCTGATCAGACAAGCCTGTCGCGATCCTTACAAGGCACTGTCGCGTTCTGATCTGACACCGTCGCGACCCTTACCAGGGTCCGTCACGACCTCAATATTTCCCATGAAACCCCAATTATTTTGTTTGTGAATCTTACCGCTATACCCATGGTCTGTTTAATATGATTTAATGTGTAAATTGCATGTTTGGGTCTGATCATTACATGATGTCTCTTAACGGCTTAAAAGTGTTTAACCATTTAAAAAGGATTATTATATGAATATTATTCTAATTGTTTTCTTAATGATATGATCATCATGAAACTTGCGATTGACTCTTGTTACAATTCTAGCTTGATTAAATGATAATTATTATCCTTAATCTTGGAAACCCTGTATAGTTAAATACCTTGTCATCGTATGCCATCATGTTAAATGTTTCCATGAGTTTGAGACCGATGGATTGATAATTAAGACGTGTACGTCACTACACACTTGCACATGTAGGTAGCCTTTTCTGGGGATTTGGAAACTCTCTAACGGTTATTCCGAATCGGTAGACTAGTGACTTTTCTCTAAGGCCTCCGTAAATCTCCTCTGACCATGGATTCCCACATGGCCGACGAGTTGGTTGTACCATTGAAGTTCCCTGGAGATAGAGTGCACTTCTTCATCTCTCTTTCTCGTGAGTGTGATTTACAATATAGACTAAAGCCATTAATGTAAAGATTGAAACTAAAGTATGAATCGTACGTTATGCTGCCAAATTATCTCTTGACCATTGTTATCATGAAATCATGTTCAATTTACTTATTGTTGGTTCTCATCATCATCATGAACATGATATCACACATGCTTACATCTTGAAACTCTCATGGCCATTATTAATGTCTGTGGGTATCTACATTTAAAATTTAAGTGAGATGTTGACAGGGCACGGCGTGTGTTCAAGGGCTCCAGTCTAGCCCCAATGACGGCGAGCTAAAATATACTGTTAACCATGCGGTATAATGATTATTGGCGTTGCATCTGCGCTGGGAGTCGTGCGTGGTGTTGAATGATAGATACAATAACCACATACACGTGTCCTGGTGTACATTCTTGATGGATCTTTCTTGGTGTAGATTAGTGTCCACGTGCCTGATTAGTGTTACATGATCGTGCTCATGCATTCTTGCTTCTTCCTTGCGTGATATGGCCATCTGCATTTAATGCAATTAGTGATCTTGTGTTCTTGAAACTATTGACACCAAGTGAAATCTGCGTGCTTGTACCAAGTGATCTATGCTAGTTCTATCTTGTCATCTTGTTCACAAATCTTGTTCTATAATAATCACTCTCTCTAGCTTGTTCATGTATCATGTTTCAATGAGTTTTATTCGCACATGCATATCATGACATTCATCGTGCTTACCTAGTTCTAAATTGCTAATCACTTATATCATTGCCCGCACATTGAGATATAAATCCTACTGGGCTAGTTTGCTCATTCCCTACTTTTACCCAATTTAGGTGACTATGAAGTTCAAGAAGAGGAGCTAGTCGAGGATGGGAATGCGTCCGAGTGAAGAGCGTTCCAACTATGAGTCTAGTTATAGAATTGCTTTAAGAGTTAGAACATGTAGTAGGAAGTGAGGAGTATTATGTACTTTTACTTTTTATTGAGTCTAGTCCTGTTATCCCATAGTCCTGTAATAGTTCCATACAATAAGTTGAGATTTGAATACAATTTAAATTGAGTTCAACATTTGGGCCCTATTATGATGATGTATGTTATTATACATGTAGTGCGTGCTAGCTAGAGGCTTATTTTCCGAGTCTTTACGTCTCAGAATATCGACTCGAATTATTTTCGAATAATTTATATCCACTGCGTAATCTCGGGACGTGACACTTGAGGACCGCACTGCAAGTCTTACGAGACAACAAACTATATGCAAAATTAAGCAAGTGCGAGTTCTGGCTCGAAGAAGTGTCTTTCTTTGGCCATGTCATATCAAAGGACGGCATCTCTGTTGATCCTTCCAAACTCGAAGCTGTACTCAACTAGGAAAGACCAACCAATGTCACAGAAATTAGAAGCTTCTTAGGACTGGATGGATACTACAGGCGGTTCATAAAGGACTTCTCTAAGATTGCCGTACCACTCACGCGTCTGACACGAAAGGAGAATCCTACTCCTGGAGTAAAGAGTGTGAGAAGAGTTTCCAAACTCTCAAAGACTGCCTTACCTCAGCACCCGTTCTCGCTCTACCAGTAGAGGGAGAAAGTTTCTTTGTCTATATTGATGCCTCAGGAATTGGGCTAGGCTGTGTACTAACGCAAATGGAGAAGGTCATCGCCTATTCCTCAAGGCAATTGAAGACGCATGAAGTCAACTACCCTGTGCATGACTTAGAGTGGCTGTCGTGGTCTTCGCATTAAAAATTGGAGGCACTATCTCTTGGTGAGCAATTCACTGTCTATTCAAATCATAAAAGTCTAAAGTACCTATTCTCCCATAAAGAACTCAACATGAGGCAGAGTACCATATCTAAAGGACTTCAATTTCAACATACAGTACATCTAGGTAAGGGAAACGCCGTGGCTGATGCTTTTAGTAGAAAGCCAATGGCATCTATCTCAAGTCTAGTCCTTGGCGAGATGCAATTACTGAACAATTCGCGAGGCTAGACTTACAATATTAACATAGGGATGATCATGTTTTGATTGCCAATCTCAAGATCCAATCCGATCTGCTAGAGGAAATCAAGATGCAACAGGACAACGATCCATTCTTGGTTCGTGTCAAGGAAACCTTAGCGGACAGACCGGTTTTGCCATGACTGAAGATGGAAGGTTAGTATTCCAAGGGAGAACTTTTGTCCCAACAACGAAGCCCTAAAAAGGAAACTAATGGATGAAGCTCATCAAACTATGTAAATTATTCATCCAGGAGGTAACAAAAGTATCAAGACATGAAAAGAACATTTTGGTGGCTGAATATGAAGAGGGAAGTAGCCGAGCATGTAGCCATTGTCTCACATGTCAACAAGTGAAGGCAGGACATATGCGCCCTGTGGTGTACTCAGACCACTAGATATCCCAGAATGGAAGTGGGGAAAGCATTGGCATGGACTTCATCATGGGTTTACCCAGAACTCGTGGTGGACTTGATGCCATATAGGTCATCGTTGACCGGTTGACCAAATCTGCGCACTTCTTACCCTAAAGAGTACATGGTCTGTGGAGGTGCTAGCTGCATTATATGTCAGGAGATCATGCGGTTGCACGATATTCCATCATCTATTATCTCAGATCAAGATCCAAGGTTCACCTCTCATTATTGGAAAGGTCTGTAAACTTCCCTTGGTACGAAGCTTAATTTTAGTACTGCCTTTCACCCGCAGACTGATGGGCAAACTGAGAGGACAAATCAAATTGTAGAAGACATGTTAAGAGCCTGCATTATAGATTTCAATGGTCGTTGGAATGAACATTACCCTTGATTGAGTTCGCCTATAACAACAGTTACCAGGCGAGTATTAAAATGGCACCATTTGAAGCACTTTAGGCAGGATTGTAGATCTCATGTGTGCTGGAATGAAGTGGGAGAACACAATGGTAGGACTTGACTGGTACAAAGTACACATGGGAGATACAGTGATACGAGATCGACTCAAGATTGCTCAGTCTAGACAGAGAGCTATGTTGATAAGAGAAGACGGGATCTGGAATTTCAAATAGGAGATCATGTGCTATTGAATGTATCTCCTACCCGTGGTATTCAAGATTTGGAGTGAAAGGAAAACTTAGTCCAGATTCATTGGTCCTTTCGAAGTATTGAAAGGATTGGTGTAAGTTGCTTACAGACTCGCCTTGCCGCCAAATTTGGCAAGTGTGCACAATGTCTTCCATGTCTCCCTGCTTAGAAAGTATGTGTACGATCCTAACAAATGCCATTCGCCATGATGATCTGGTGTTAAACAAGGACATGATGTATGAAGAGAAGCCGATCAAGATATTGGACCGGAAGGTGCAACAACTCCGGAACCGCTCTATCCATGTGGTAAAAGTCCTCTGGAATAAATCGTGGAGTGGAAGAAGCCACGGGGAACTGGAAGGAACTATCAGACGAAACTACCCTGATCTATTTGGTAAGCCATTCTCTCCTGTAGGTCATATGAATTTGGGACCAAATTCTTTTAAGAGGGGGAGATGTAGCAACCTAAATTTTTGAGAAAAATAAAAATTTAAATACTAAATTAAAAACTCGCTAAAGGTATATTCAATGAAAAGAGCATTAAATAAAACACATAAATAGAAAAGAGTAATGGGCTTTGCTTAATGGATCCTCTAGAACATATTAGGTCAAAAATGAATTATAAATAGTAAATAAAAAAAAGAAAATACCCTAAATCGGAGTCTTATATCTCCTAAATAGAAAGGACTCTTTAAGCATTAAAAGAGGCAATAGGAGTTGGAATTGGATTCCTAAGCCTACCCCTTATGATTTAGCACGAATTTAGATCTCATCCTAACCTTAATAGAGGTCGGAAAGCAAGAGAGGAAGGTTGGAGTTGGGAAAACTCGTAATTAAAGAGCAATTAGAGTAGAAGTAGGAATAGGAACCCATACATGCATAAATACATCTCATAAACCCTCTTGGCCGACCCTTAGCTCGTTGCAAAAGGTTGTTGGACTTGGAGAAGAGGCCAAGGAGGAGGAGGATCTCGGGAGAAGGAGGTTCTTGGAGCTTCTTCCTCATTCTTGGGATTTTAACTCTATATGACAATCGAGTCAAATGTAGGCATTCTCACAAGCAAAACTAAGTCACAATCCATCTATAGGTAGTTCCAATCACCAGGAACAAAAGCCTCTTGTTTTCATAATTTTGTCAGAGCCAATCTTTTGTTCTTGATTTTAGAAGTTCTGCAACATGATAACTCTGAGTCATCATGTTGAATCATATCTCCATGTACACTTGATCCCATGCTACGAAATTTTTGCGTAGACACTTCATGTTGTTAGGAATCTTTTGCCGCTCAAAGCCCTAATTTTTGTTGACCATGTTGCTCGAATTAAATCAATCTTGCTCTCTATATCATGTTCTTGTGTTACTCGTTATTGTTCATGCTCATACCATGTCAAACCATGCTCTCTCTCTAATTCCTATTTACTAGAGTACTCCCACATGTCTAGTTTCATTTGACTTGTTTCATGATTTTCATCGTGTATACAATTAGTTATGATTTTCAAAACGACCCTGTATCAAAAATCTGATATTTCTTGACCGCAATCAAGACAGAGCACAACTCTGTCAGACTAAGGCCATGGACTGAGAACGCGACGGCCCGATAGGTCACGTTCTCAAGCCCTCACGGACACTTTCCTTGTCGCGTTCTGAACGCGACCGTACCCTACACGCGCGTTCTGGCCTTCTATTCCTGGCAGCCATGTCGCGACCCTTTTCAGGCCCTGTCGCGATCTGCCCTGATCCTTTCGCGAACCCTTACTGGCCTACGTCGCGTTCACAGCCTTTTTAACAATCATACACGCAGTAAAAAACACCTATTTTAAGATGGAGCTATATTGAATGCTTTAAAATACATATTCACGACTTCTGTTCTATCTATGATTTCTCTTACACATGCACACACATGAACCATCCATATATGGCTGAATCAGGCTAAAATATCTCATAATAATATCTGGTAATTTATTGCAATGAAGTATATTAATTGCCCTATTTTAAAGGACTTGTTATTCGTGTTTTCTTGCGTTGTGTTTATAACCGATATCGACGATCCACTATTCTAGAATTCCTCTAGACTGTCGAGCACCTGTTTTTATATACACACTTTACTTGGCTTGTGGTGAACTCTCCATTGGATATCCTTGCGCCGGACTAGTGAACCTTGCACAAGGCCTCCGTAAGTCTCCTCTGATCATGGATTCCCACATGGTCCACGAGCCGGTTGTACCCTAACACCCATTACACCTTTAGGGTTCGATATGATCCAAACGACTATTAGAAGTTCGCTCTTACCTTGAATCACGTCGGACCTCTGGACTTGTGCAATACATGGCCAGTGGGAAGATCGTGAATTCCACCTGACTGCCAATAGGATGTGGCGTGTTGTGCAACTGTTACTATCGCCTGTTTACTCGTTGTTTTACGTGATGTACCCTTAGCTCTCATCTATACTCTACTCGCTCGTCTATTCACGTTCTCTCTACTATCTCGCCTATTCATCTAGTGCTCTTAACTATTCTTGGTACTCTATATTGGCCATTGACTGATTGTCTAAAGATACAATATAACCAATGCCTGGCAATATATAAAGGGCCCGATCTGGTCCTGGGGTGCGCCCGAAAGTGCTAGTGCCCATGGGAGTTAAATGATCAGAGTGTTTGGCATTACACTCAAGTGCTATCTATATGTCAATCAAACACAAAAAATGGTATACGCTCTCGATGTCTAGAATGACAAACAAGTACTATACTCGTCGTGCTATTATTATACTTGTGCTAGTTGTGCTATGGCCATCCTGCCATTCGTGCTATACTCGATACTTGTGCTATTTTTGGAAACTATACTCGATCTCGTGCTATTGTGCTATCCTGTTACCTGTTGTGCTATCTCTTGCTATATTTTGACTCTCTTGTACCTGCTATCTTTAGATACTCTGCCATTAAATGCGTTAATTATTTAAAGCCGGCTTCAGCCTGAGATTTAAGTACTACTGGGCGTTATCGCTCACCCTACATTATTTGATGTTGTGTTCTCAGGTGAGACCGAGGATGACACATACACTCACGAGGAGGGAATGACTAAGAGTGAAGCCAAGAGTACCCTCGAGTCATTATGTTATCGTAGAGTTGTAGTTAGTTATTTTCTTTTTTTGCAATGTAATTAGCCTTATGGAATGGCTCTGATATTAGTGGTTGTAACTAGACATTTGAAAAGTTATTAATGAGATAGATTTGCTTTAGTATTATTCAATGTGCAATGGTTTGATGTCTAGTATTAACTCTATACCTTTTCTTGCAACTGCCTTCGCACTCCGATATTCCGCATCGGGGCGTGACATCAATGGTGTTCTACAGGTCTCCATAAAGTGCTTCATATGGTGCCATGCCGATGCTTGTGTGATAACTATGTTGTAGGCAAATTCAACCATACCTAAGTGTTGCTCCCTCTGCCTCCGCAAACTAAACAACAAGCTTGTAATATATCTTCACGTCTAAATTGTCCTCTCCGTCTGCCCCTCGGTTTGGGGATGGTATGCTGAACTATATCTCAACTATGTACCAAACCCCTCTGTAAAATCCTCTGAAAATTGAATGTAAGCCTGGGATCCCTGTCTAAAACTGTAACGACCCGACCTCTCGGACCCCCACAAGGGACCCCCGAAGGTCGCTCCGCCACCCAGATCCGAAGACCCGAAGGGTTAGAATTTAGTCCAGTGAGATAAGCAATGAATTCAAATAACTTAACCATAAACTCATGCATTAATAAAGAAATTATGTGCAACATGTCTCAAACAAGTACAGGTACAGAAAGAAAGGTGCAGTCCTTAAGAGGCGTACATCGAGGACTTGCAAAAAAAGCCACTCGCAACTCGTAGTACAAAGAGCTCTCACGCTCACAACTCACACTATTGGCAACGCACGGCGAACAAGCCGCCACCACGACCGTCCGGCAATGAACTCCTGCGATAGTGAGTCCCTACCTGAAGAGAGTAGGGGGGTGAGCCTTGCGAACAAGGCTCAGTAGGGATAACCAGTTCCTTACCAGCCAGAGCAGCAGGAACTCCAACAAAAGTGGAAGAAAACTACTCTAGAAAGTAGTAAAGCGAGAAACGCCTACCACAGAGTACTACAAAGCAGCGGAACAGAGAAACGCCTTGACCACAACCCAGGTCAGGCCAAAGATGACTCCCGCTAAACCAGCGGAGTCAAACACAATGCAGAAGCAACACCGCGGCACACACCCACCGAGACAAAGGAGCTCACGGAACACTGGAGCAACCACGTGAGACTAGAGTCTCACGACACAAGCACCAACATCCCGGACCCCCACGAGGTTGGGAAGGAACAACCAGGTGTCACCACGAGAGACACTGAGCAACCACATGAGAAGCCCGTCTCACCACAAGCACGGCCACCTCAGACCTGCACAAGGTCGAGGGCCCACAAGCAGAACCACCCTGCACCTCGGACAGGCCACGAGGTCAAGGAACTACACTCTAGAGTGCCACCACGGACGGCACCAAGGAACGAGTTACCGAAACAGCAGTCGGGTGTCTGCACCAGGCACCCGAGAGAAACTGCAGAGCGGAAATTGCTGAGCACGGCCCACGAGGCCAAACCAACCAAACCCAAGGAAGCGAGACACGGCTAGGCTACAACACCATGTAACCCAAGGCAATGAAACATAAGCTCAAAAACAGTGTGTGAAGCAACGTCACAGCAAGAACAACCAAGCCACCGCAACAGGCAGCTAAGAGAGAGTGACACACAGTCCACCGCTCTCGCTCGCCAGCCGCTAACTTTTCCCTACAACCTCCCCAGTAGAGTAAGGCCAGCGAGTCACATCAAGGAACACAACCACAAACACCGCAGTCCTGCCGAACTGCAGCCCCACGCCTGCCCTCTCTACACGGCTCTGGAACTAACGCAGAGAAGGTAGTGAGAAAGACTAGCTGGTCCGCACCGGAAGATCACCTAAACCACCTCGGAGACCCAGACCAGCTAGGAGAGCTCTACAAACGGCTTACGCCGCTGCCACCACCATTTTCCCCTTCTGCTCCAACTCCGAGACTTGAGCACGCCGCGCCCGGAGCAACACCCTCTGACACAGACGTGTGGGGCTATGGGTCCCATGTAACGGTAACAACCTGTCTCACGAACAAGCCCTCAAGTGCCGAGCACGGGCGAAAGAGAACTGGCGGGGCAACCACCACAGAAACTGGCACAGCTGGCTTGTAACCAAGACAAGCCTAGCAGACATAGGCACGCACGACACCCCTTCCGGAAACCCCCAGAAAGGGTCATCGGCCAACGCCGACACGCACGGCACGGCTCGAGAAACTGGAACACCTTCACACAGCACAGAGAAACCAATGGTATTTAATAATCGATTGGTAGCCAGACACCTTCGGTCACTGAACGCAGCGAGCCAGCCTGCCGCGTTCCCTACCAGAGGTCCGAAGGGCAACCTACCCTGGGGCACAAGCCGACATGCCAACTGGGCCACAGAAACACCCACGACGACACAGATGTTGTCACAACTACAAGGCCGTCGCATTAAGAATGCGACGGGCAAGGACACTGCGACATGCTCTGAGTCGCGACGGGAAGGTGCGTCGCGACAAGAACCTTGTTGCGACGGGGAAGTGGGTCACGACGTGACCCTTATCGTGACGGCCACCTGCGCCGCGATAAGGTCGCGTCCGACCGGGGTGATGCCTTCTCTGATGTCGCGACGCGCTCGGCGGTCGCGACATCAGCTGGATGGCAGACCGCCGGAATCCTACATTCCGGGGTCCCCCACACGCTACAAACTCTACTACCATGAGGAGGGGAGCATGGGGAAAGCATTTAAAGCATGCAAACACACAAAGTGTAGTAACCCAATTTTTTGAGAAATTTAAAATTAAAAAAATACATAATATTAAAATCTTGATAATTGGAAAATCAAATAAAAGAAAACTAATTAATTAGAAAATCAAAGAAAAGAGAAATAAATAAAACCCATCAAATGAATATAAGTAATGGGCTTTGTAAATGGGCCATTAGAAAATAGTGGGCTAAAATAGAGGTTTTAAAAAGGGGAATAATAGAAATAAAAATCCAAAATTCGTAACTAAAATATTACTTAAATCAAAAGAGGTATTTAATGTATTAAATAAGTGGTTCGAGTTGGATTTGGAATCCTAAACCTACCTCAATTGCTTGGCCACGAAATCCCCTCTCTCTCAACCCAATTACAAGATCTCTTGCTTTAAATGGGGAGAGGGAAATAGGAAACTCGGAATTAAATAGGAATTAGACTTAAACTAGAAAAGGGAAAGAGGAGAAGCTTAATACTCTCCTAAACCTCTCATGGCCAGCCCTAGCTCATGCCAAGAGGTTGCTGGACCAAGAATAAAGGCCAAGAGGAGGAGAATTCGTGAGAAGAGGGATCTCCCAAGTTCTTTCCCGAGTTCTTCAAGTTCTTGCCCTAGAGAAGAGAAATGAATATAGGTAGGCATTCTCACGAGCATAAACCATGAAATTTTTCTGTAGGATGTTTCGTCAGTCAGGAAGAAAAGCCCTTTGGTTTCATATTTTTCCATCGAGCAAATCTCTAGTTATAAATTTTCAATTTTCGGTGTACTTCATGACCCGAACCCTCTTCTTAAATTCATATCTTCATGTATACTCATCCTCATGCAATGAGATTTTTACTGTAAGGACTGACGGATGTTAGGCTTCTTTAGCCCCTAAAATTCCTAAATTCCATCCACCTTGTCTTGTGAATTAAATCTTGCATCTCAACTGTTTCCAGTATTCTATGCTCCATGTTTGATCTGATTAAACCATGTCGAAACCATGACTGTTTACCAATTCCTAATTACTGGGAATACTATTTCATGTCTGGATTCGTTTGCAACTTGTTTCATGATTTTTCGTCACTTGTACAATTAGTTCTATATTTTTAATCCCTTCATGTCAAGAAGAAAAACTCTTGGACCGCAGTCCAAGACATGTCTGCTTCCTGTCGGACTTGGGCACAGACTATAGTAGAATGCGGCGACCCGATAGGCCGCGTTCAGTGGTTTGGTTGCGACAGTCTGCCAGTCACATCCTGAACACGATAGGCATCGCCGTCGCGATCGCTGTGCCTGGCCTGACCAACTCGTCACGACCCATACATGCCCTTGTCACGTTCTGACTACCTGTCATGACCGACCCATCGCGATCCATCGAACACTTGTCGCGATCTACCTGTACCTGTCACGAGCCTTACTGGGCTGCGTCGTGCTCACAAGATTTTGCGAGAAAAACCGCTGATTTGAATTGCTCTAATTGTTTATTGTGCTTATACCCTTTAATCCCAATATACCCGCAGTAATTTCACTAATATACATTGAACATTTCTATGTGATTTAAAATACATACACACGACTAATTTCCATCTATGATTTCATGTCACATGCACACACTTTGAAACCATCCAAATATGGCCTAATTGGCGTGAACATGTTACATAATATATCAGGTAAATTAATGTAATTAAATTGCCTAATGCTTAATTTCTACATGTGTATGTTTTCCTGCGATGTTTTGGAACACCTATCTTGACGCTCCACTGTTCTAGAACTCCTCTAGAACGTTGAGCACTTGTTTCTATATATACACACTCTCTTGACTTGGATGAACTCTCCGTCGGATATTCCTTCTGCCGGACTAGTGAGTCTTGTTGAAGACCTCCATAAGTCTCCTCTGCCCCTGGGTTCCCACATGGTCGACGAGCCAGTTGTACCGTAACACCTATGATACCCCTTTAGGGATTGATATGATCCAAACAACTATTAGAAGCTCGCTCTTATCTTGAATCACGCCGAACCTCTGGACCTGTGCTTAACATGCTAGTGGTAGGGTCGTGAATTCCACCTGACTGCCAACACCGAGTGTGCGTGTTGTGCAACTGTTACTATCGCCTGTTTACTCGACATGTTACGTGCAATGTACACTAGCTCTCGTCTATACTCCTCACTCATCTATTCACATTCACTCTGCTATCTCGTCTATTCATCTAGTGCTCACATCTAATTCTTGGTACTCTGTATGGCCATTGACTGATGTCTAAAGATAAACATGTTGGGTTTTCATTCTAATATTTTTAACAACATGTTTTTGATGATAGATAAGTTTAATTGAGGTTTGATACATGATAAAGAACTTGATACTACTTGGTATCTATGTACTCAAAATATCTAACTATACATGTTCTATCATGTAGGTGCAAATGCTTAAAGCCAGGCTATCACAAAACAAAAGAAAAGGATCACAAAAAGCTATAAACCATGTCACCTGTCGACAGACCACAATGCTCCTGTCGACAGATCTCATAGATATGGTCAGACAGAAAAGCTCAAAGCTCAAGTTATAGCCATCTGTCGACAGATGCCCATCGGCTGTCGACAGATGTCACTGACAGAAGTTCTAGATATCTGGACTGTAGATATCTATCGACAGATGCAAGTCGACTATCGACAGATCTCACAGACCTGAAATCCCAGATCTCTGTATGTTGCAAACCTGTTGCAATCTGTCGACAGATGCAGCCAGACCTGTCGACAGACGAACATAATCTTCAGATACGGAAAGATCTAACATTGCCCAAGTTGTTGTTTCTTTCTACCACGACTCTCCATATGTAAACACCACTATATAAACATCCTTTTGAAGCAAATCACGTACACAAGCAGCCTCCAAGCAAAAACCCTAAAGAGTTCTCAAGAGAAGTCTTGTTCTGCTGCTCTGCTTCAACCTACCGCCCAGAACCAAGAAGAGAAGTCTCTCCAGTGGAAGGTGAAGCCTGAACGTCGTGGATTCAAGTGTCTCCATCAACTTGTGATCATCAAGACGAAGCTTGAAGTCCAGCCAGACGTTCACAGGAAGAGTTTACAATCTGGATTCATTCTTCAACTCTAAAACTCTTCTCTATTCTGTTTTACAAATATGTGTGTGTGTGCTGTGGTGTCTCAAGCAGTCTTTGTGCTTGATTCACGTTGTGGGTGTTGATCTGATTGTGGTTGCACATCAGATAACCGTGGTGTGAGTTGTAGTTTGTGAACTAGCTCATAAGCAGATTGTTCTACGTGTGTGTGTGGCCCGTGGATGTAGGATACACGAGTTGTGTACTCCGAACCACATAAATCTGCGTGTCTCGTGGTTTGAACATTTTTACGCTAGATGTTTGGTAGGCACGGCGTCTATACCACGTACTGCAGTTTGCTATCTATTTGTCATCAAGTCACACACATCCACACATAGCTTAGAGTTTAATATTGTTTTGATAATCTGTGTTTAAAGAAAAGAAGGTGATAAACATTTTTAATCGACAGTAATCTATTCAACCCCTCTTCTAGATTACCATATAGGGAATTCCGCAACCTTTCAATTGGTATCAGAGCCGAGTTTCTCCGACTTACTACTTTACTTATTTGATCTTACGATCAGGAGATTCACGGTCAAATGGAGTCTAACAAGGGGTATATGGCCGAGGAACACTCAGTGACCAGGCCACCCTTCTTTGATGGCACTGACTATCCGTATTGGAAAAATCGAATGCAGGTGTTTCTACAAGCACAAAATTTTGAACTATGGAAAATAGTAGAAAAGGAGCATACGAACTGCCTCAAGATGAGGACACCTGGACGAAGGACTAGATCGCCAAGGGGACACTCAACTGGAGCGCCCTCAACATGATGCAGTGCGCAGTCCACCCAAAGGAGTACTCTAGAGTCTCCACATGCACCTCAGCAAAGGAGATGTGGGACAAGCTTGAGCTGATCTATGAAGGTACGTCTGAGGTAAGAGAATCAAAGGTAAGCATGTTGGTTTCAGAATATGAAATGTTCAAAATGAATAATGATGAAACCATCTCTAACATGTTTGCTAGATTCATGATAATTATAAATGGATTGAAAGGTCTTAAAAGGAATACTCAGAGAGTGACTTGGTGAGGAAGATACTTCGGTCTCTTCCATCCTCATGGAACACCAAAGCCACTGTCATTGAGGATTCCAAAGACCTCTCAAAAATGAAAGTAGATGAATTGATTGGTTCTCTGATGACTTATGAACTGAATGTTAAAAGAAAGGAAACTGAAGAAAATCCTAGGAAGTCACTTGCTTTGAAGGCTTCCAGGAAGAGTTCTTCAGCTCCCATAAAGGAGCTAATTCAAGAAAGTGATGTGACTGAATCGTCTAGTGAGAGTGAGAATGACGAAATGGCTTGCTCACTAGACAATTCAAAAAATTCCTGAAATATAAGAGGAGAGGTACAGGTAACTCTAAACCTTTCAAAAGAAAGACTTTGCTAATAAATTTGAAACTAACAAAAAGTTTGAGATTGTTTGTTATGAGTGCAAGAAGCAAGGGCACATGAGAGGAGAGTGCCCTGAGCTCAAAAAGAAGCTAAAGAAGGACAAGTTCACTTTGAAGAAGGCCAAGGCAATGATGGCCACTTGGAGTGATGAAGATGAAGACGAGGACAGTCAAGCTATCAGGAGATGATGAGATTCAGTGTCTCATGGCAAGGAGTGATGACTCCAACGAGGTAAGCTCTTCCTTTGAAACATATTCTATTACTGAATGGGAAGAAGCTATACTGTTCTATTTGAAAAAGTCTGTGAATTCAAGTCCGAAAATAAAGCACTCAAGAAGAAAGTCAATTCCCTTGTTCATGAATCAAACAACAATGAAGAAATTGAATCCTTGAATAAGGTAATTGAAATGATGAAGATTGATGAACAAACACACAGTGATGAATTGGATAGCATGAAACTTAAGTTTCAAGAAGTTCAAAAGGAAAAGAGATAAGAGATGATCTAATAAACTCTCTTGAAACTCTTAAAAGTGAGCATGCTAATCTAAAAGAAAGATTGGAACAAGCTGAAAAGGAAATAAGAGGTAAGTCAAAGATTTGTCTGGCTTTGTCAAAAGTAAACAGAATCTGGATGTAATTCTAGGTTCAAAAGTGTTTGTTGCAAGACATGGGATTGGGTTTCAAAATTCAAAGCCAAAGGAAATTGCTAAAAATCTGCTAACAGATTTCATTGATTCTAGCCCAAGATTCAAATAAACAAACCCCTTCAAAGAATCAGAAAAATCCTTCAAAGGGTAAGAAATAAGAATCTAAATTGATCAAGTTTGTTCCTAGTCAATCTAAGGAATTTGCAACAAGCTCAAGATAGGACAAAAAGCATGTTCCTAAACCCAAATTAACAAGGCAACAAAAGGGTAAGATGCCAATGCATGCTCCCAAGAATATTAAGCACTTGTTGTTCATAAACCTTCATCATGCATAATCTGCAAAAAGGTCGGTCATATTGAAAATCAATGCTGGAATAGTCCAAATAATTGAAAGTCAAATAGGTTTGGATCCCTAAGCATTTACTATTTGACATGAATGATACAACGGCACCCAAGTAATTTGGGTACCAAAACCTCTTGTCTGATCCACATGTGCAAGAATGCCTAGCAGCCCACAATCAAAACAAATGGTACTGGACTGTGGCTGCTCAAGGCACATGACGGGCGATAAAGAAAAATTCAGTTTGCTCGTGGAAAAAGACGGAGGTCAAGTGATTTTTAGAGGTAACAACAAAGGCCAGATCATCGGCTCAGGTAAGGTTGGTAAGTTGCCTCTAACTCCATAGACAATGTTTTACTTGTTGATGGCCTTCATCACAACTTGCTTAGCATAAGCCAGTTATGTGATAAGGGTCATAAAATTGTCTTTGAATCCAATTCATGTCAAATTCTTGATAAGGAAACAGGAAGTCTGAAATTTTCTGGAAAAAGAATAAACAACATCTACATGGTTGACTTAGATGATCCAGAAAATGATGATTTGTGTCTTGTAGCAAACAAACAGAACGAGCTTACATTGTGGCATCGTAGGCTTGGTCATGCTAGCTATAATGTGTTGCACAAGATCATGAGGCTCAAACTGGTAAGTGGACTTCCTGAAATCCCATTCAACAGAAATGAAAATTTTGTGATGCATGTGCACAGGGAAAAGAAACCTGGAAATCCTTCAAATCAAAAGCACTGGTGAGTACTTCTAAAGCTTATGAACTGTTGCACATGGACCTATTTGGACCTACAAGAACACTAAGTCTCAATGGCAAGCGTTATGGTTTTGTCATTGTAGATGATTTCTCTAGGTTCACTTAGGTAAAATTTCTGGCTCACAAGAATGAAGCACTGAATGTCTTTGAAGAATTTTTCAATAAAATTGAGCATGGAAATGTCAACAAAAATATCCATCCGCACTGATCACGGGGGAGAATTTGACAACAACTCCTTTACTGATTTTTGTAGGAACCAAGGTATACAACACTTGTTTCCTTCCGAAGAACTCCAGAGCAAAATGGGGTCGTGGAGAGGAAAAATAGAACCTTGGTGGTGATGGCTCTCACGCTTTTGGTCGAGAATCAACTAGCAAGAACCTTTTGAGCAGAAGCAGTAAACACATCATGCTACATCCTTAACAGAGCCATGGTAAGACCGGTATTCAAGAAAACTTCCTATGAACTACTGAAAGGTAAGAAACCCACTATTGGGTATTTCAGAGTTTTTGGCTCAAAAGTGTTCATACATAACAATGATAAAATGATTTGGATAAGTTTGAAGCCAAAAGCGATCAATGTATTTTTCTTGGATACTCAGAACACTCTAGAGCCTATAGGGTGTTTAATCTCAAAACAAGAAAAGTGGAAGAAACTCCACATGTTGTCTTTGATGAATCTCAAACCAAACCTAACAATTCTAATCTTTACAGGTCTACAGATGAAACTGAAGATACAACACTCGGAGAACTACAAAGAAAACCAAATGCAATCTCTAAAACAACTCTTAAAACTAAAAGTCGATATCTTCGCAGGTACGATGATGAAAATGATGGACATTTGTTCACAAATCAAGAAGAAGTACTGCACAAGATCCACAACAACAAGATCAACTTCAAGATGAAAGTCCTCTAGCCACCCCTCCTCCAGAACAATCTCCTCAAATGCAAGATCAACCCGGACCTTCAACCGTTACTAATGTGAGGTATTCTAAAGCTCATCCACTTGAAAAGTCATAGGTGACATAAATGACTCAGTTCAAACTAGGTCTCAGGTTAATCAAATAGTTGAACATGATCATTTAGCTTTTGTATCTCAAGTGGAACCTAAAAACGTTGAAGTAGCATTAAAAGAAAACTCATGGATTGATGCTATGCATGAGGAGCTTGGGCAATTTCAAAGAAATAATGTCTGGAGTTTAGTTCCTAGAACCTTTGAAATATCTGTCATTGGGGCAAGATCGGTCTTTAGGAATAAACTAAATGAAGAGGGTAAAGTGGTGAGAAACAAGGCTAGACTGGTTGCAAAAGGATATAATCAGAAATTTGGTGTGGACTTTGAAGAATCCTTTGCACCTGTAGCTAGACTAGAAGTAGTTAGGATCTGTTAGTATATGCATGTTCAAACAAGTTCAAACTATTTCAAATGGATGTTAAAACTGCTTTCTTGAATGGCTACATAAAAGAGGAAGTCTATGTTCTCAACCACCTGGCTTTGAGGATTATGATAAAACAAACCATGTGTTTAAATTGCACAAAGATCTTTATGGTTTGAAACAGGCACCCTGAGCTTCGTACGACAGGCTGAGCACCTATCTGGTAAGCAAAAACTACTCAAGAGGTAAGGTAGACCAAACTCTCTTTACAAAGAAAGTTCAATCACATAATTGTTGTACAAGTCTATGTCGACGACATTATCTTTGGTTCTACTAACCCTTCACTGTGTGAAGAATTCTCTAATCATATGCACAGTGAATTTGAGATGAGTCTAAGGGGAGCTTCAATTTTTCTTGGTTTGCAGGTCAAACAATTAGAAGACGGATTCTTCATTAACCAAGAAAAATATGTTAAAGAGCTACTGAAGAAGTTTCAGTTTGAACAAGCTAAGCATGCCACAACACCCATGAGCACAAGCATTAAGCTACAAAGTGATGAGAAAGGTAAATTAGTAGATGCCAAAGAATTTCGAGGTATGATTGGCTCACTCCTTTATCTTACTGCAAGTAGACCTGACATACAATCAGTGTTTGTCTTTGTGCTAGATGCCAATCTAGTTCAAAGGAAAGCCATCTAATTGCAGTTAAGAGAATATTCAGATATCTCTCAGGTACGCATGACTTGGGTCTTTGGTATCCAGCAGGTAGTAGCTTTAACTTGGTTTCATATTCTGATGCTGACTATGCTGGATGTAAAATTGACAGGAAAAGCACTAGTGGCTATTGCTAAATTCTTGGGGGTTGCATGATTTCGTGGGCATCCAAGAAGCAACACTCAGTTGCACTCTCCACTGCAGAGGCAGAATATGTTGCTGCAGGGAGTTGTGCGGCACAAGTGTTGTGGATAAAAAGTCAGTTGTGTGACTACAACATTGACATTGGATGCACACCTATCCTATGTGACAACACTAGTGCAATCAGTCTATCAAAGAATCCCATTCAACATTCTAGGACAAAACACATAGAAATTCGTCATCATTTATTGAGAGATGAAGTAGCCAATAAAATATTGGAGATAAGTTTCATTCCCACTGAAAGTCAACTGGCAGACATCTTTACCAAACCTCTGGCTGAAGATAGATTCACAACATTGAGACGAGAATTGGGTTTGTGCAAATTACAATGAAACTAACCTAAATATTGAGTATATGTTCCTTGTGTGAACTAACTATGAGGTATATCAAATGGTGAATTGTTGAAGAACAATTCATGCTTGTTTGGAAACTTTCATTATGCGTGAGAACACATTCTCCGCCAAGTATCCATAGTTATGTTGCATGAAAGGGTCATTAACTTTCTATGAGGATTCAGTTTCTTTATATTTTGCCCACTGACTATTTCTTATCAAAAAATTAAACATCTTCATGAAGTCACTTCATCCTTGCTTTGATGTTTTCAAATTGTGCAAATGTGTCTTCTTGTACTTGAATGTATGTGTACACATAAGCACACACTATGGGGGAGTCAAAATCAGGCTAGATGAGTGTTTTAGTGAAGGAAGTCATTCATATCATATTCATGTCAACTTCTCTCACTTTTTATATTCATTTATTTCCTCATTCAAACCTTGATTCCACTCTACATAAGCTACTGTCGACAGACATGAACACCCTGTCGACAGATCAGATTCCACGGACATCAGTTTTTGAACTTTGTGTAGACTTGTTGACAGACGACAACTCATCTGTCGACAACTAGACACAGCTCTGAAAACCCAGTCTTCTGTCTGTGCTCATCTGTCGACAGGCTCCCTCTAGCTGTCTACAGACACACTCTTTCTTGTCAATTCATGCCTATTTCTTATCAAACTCATGAGCAGGTTCATGTCCTTCATCTAAGATGTTTATGGGTGTTTATACATGTTTAACTTCATCATATTCAAGTGATATTAATGTTATTCCCTAAATCACCATGATTTGGACATACTACTTTTGCACGGGTTTAGATTACATCATTTTGAAAACATTGAACCATCGTAGAGGATACACACCTAACGTTTTAGACTAAGTTCCTTGTAGGCAAACACTATTCTCAAGTAACTTGAAAAGTCTTATGGTCATTGAACTTTATGTCTCATATTGACTGCTAATCATATACTTTCTTTGATATGTAATTTTAAATATGAATGGAGAAAAGCTACCTATTTCTGAAAAACAACAAACAAAAAGTCAATCTACAAGTTGGGAAAAGGTAGAGCAATGATGTGTGTTGCTGAGTAACCGGGGAGATGGGCATCACAAATGTCTGCCCTCACGTCAAAAAGCTATCTCATCAAATCTATACAGAGGTATGATGGACACTTCCACTGAGTAACTGGGGGTACGGGCACTTCTCATGTCTATCCTCACGTCAAAAAGTATGAAGTTCTCTTAAATACCACTTTTCCCGTTGCATTCATTTGTTGCAAGCAAAAAAAAAAAATTTAAATAGTGTGAAGCCTCCAAAGTGTCTCAAATAACCACGTCATTTAGTGTCTATGGTTATCATGAAGTTTAGACATTCATTTCAGTCATCATTGATCATCATACACTAGGGATAGTGTTGGTCTACAATGTCCTTAATCAAACAAGGGTATTTGTGTCCTTTCTCTAAGACCGTAAGGTGTTCTCTTAATGCTCTAATTTACAACTCCTTAGGTATTATGTCTAAACCATTTGTGTAAATGGGAGGGCCGTAATATCCATGTCTATGGTGGGTTCCAATGTGTGTATACCCTTTACACCTTATTTATTAATATGTAACCTTGGCTCAAGAGTTCTCCTTGAAAATCCACCCAAATATCAGTCAGGCAGAATTTCTATATGGATCTGTCGACAGATATCCACTCATCTGTCGACAGACGGCGGCAGCTCTGGTTGGGAAGACCAACGGGCGCGCTGTTTGGGGACGGATTTGGTGGGACCCTTGCCTTCTAAATTTTAAACCACCCTCTTTAAAAAGGCACCCACGTCCCCTTCTTCTTCCCCACTCTCAAATCTCTCTCTTTCCTATACAAACCGAGCCCCTGCTTCCCCCTTGAACGCAAACCCTACTCTCATCTTTCCTCCTATCTCTGCAGTGGGCTTCTCCTCTTCATCCTCCCTCTCTGTGCTTCATCCCTCCACACTCTACATGGCTCCCAAGGCAAAGAAACTGGCATCTCGACACCGTCCCTCCTCCTCTCGAGCCGGCGACGACGACCGGGCTACTGATGAGCACCGCACGAAGCTTCGGGACGATCGTATGCCCGAACTTGTGGTTCCTCCCCGTCTCCATCTCACTCATTCAAAGAGGTCATTCATCAAGTTTGCTCAGCCTAGGTATGTCGATTTTGAGTCCTTGGCAGATCTTTTCCCAAACATCCAACCCCTATTTGACACTCAGGGGTGGACATCCTTTCTCTACAGTCACACGACTTATTCTCCCACTGCGTTCGTGACTTCTTCAAACATCTTGGCTTCTCAAAGAAAAAGCATTTCTATACAACTGTGAGGGCACCACTTTCCAACTCACTGCCAACCTCATTAGCATAGCCCTTCAAATCCCCAACTCCGGAGTCGACATCCTCACCCATACTCCGGATGCTTCTGTGTACTATCATCTCCTCACTCTTGAAGAATATGATGGCACAAAGAAAATTACCAAGTTGAATGCCAATTCCTTCCCTCCATTGAACCAGATGATCCATCACATATTCACAACCATGATTGCGCCAAAGCATGGAGTCGGGAACTTGTCATCGACATCCAAATCACTCTTCACCTTTTTCCTAAAGTGTGAACCTATCAATCTCCCTGTCTTGATGCTTGGCCATATTCTCAAATGCTTCTACCAACCCCAGAAGTCGATGCCTTTTGCTTGTCCAATCCCTCCATTCTGAAGTTCATTGGAATCAACATTCCGGACAGTGAATGCATCACGCTCAACTCTCGCAGTAGTTTCGATCTCACTGCTACACATAGGATGGGATTCAAGCTCGTTGATGGTGTAAGGCCCTGAAATTTCTTTTTCTTTTCCCCACTTTTATTTTATGTATATGATGTTTGCTCGTTCTTGCATAAATGGCGTGCATGAAAATTTTGCATATTATAATTATAAATTTCACATTTGTATATGCGTGGATGTATATTATTATCGTGAATATAAGTAATTGGCAATTTTGTGTATAAGGTATCTATTTAAATATTATGAAGGTACTATCTAAATATGGAAGTATACCTTATATTAACCATTTCATAGGTATTGTGTGCGAATATATGAAGTGCATATGTGTATGTACGTATGTAGGTTATCTTATGCGTGTGATAATTGTATACCTACTTCTACATACATAATACCTTGGTATACCTTTGTATGCATGTGTATGTTTAGTTGTAAATGTTGTTCATTTGCATGGTGTAGTTAATGTGTACATTGTACTTCGTACATTGCATGTACACATAGAGTGCAAGTATGGTAGGTGTATTTAGTAGTGTATATTGTAATTCTATATTCCTCATGAATAACATGCATGTATTTTTATGATAATTATGTGAGAAGAGGCAATTAGCTAAATTGTGCATACGGTGTATATTAAAAATCCCATGCACATAGTACTTAAGTAATGTTGTTCAAGCTTAGTCTAATTACCGGTGTGCGTGTTATTGTATCTATCTATTTCGTGCATAATGTACATAAGTATGTTACATCCGTGTATGTATGCTATATATATATATATGCCAAATCAAGTGAGTGCAAGCAAGAACTATTTTATTGAATAGATTATTCCTAGCTAACTTAATTCATATTGCCTCCTAATAATTTTGAAACCCTCGCAATTCTTGTCACTTTAGTTTGCCGCATGTTGAGTCATGCTTATGTAAAACATCATGTACGCGTAGGTAGATATCTATGTACGTATTAGCTAGTTGTGCTTATGTATGCATGTGAATAATTATGTGGTAAATATGGTTTGAATGCTTGGTGTGATAGTGTGTACACTATGTACATACATTGTATGTATATAGGTATAAGTTGAACATGATTTCTACATGTTTTGAGTTATGGCCAAAGGACCCAGTTAGTGTCCACATGGATGGACGCCCATGCTGCGTCAGCGTCCACATCGATGGACGCCAAGACATAAGTCAACGTCCATTGATATGGACGTTAATATCTCTGACAGGCATGCATGCAGAGCCCGAATTTCCGGGGACAAGCAACCCCAGCCATTGGGAGCTATCTCCAATGGCTGTGAAAGCCTCACATCACCCCTGCGTGAAAGGAGAGTCCCCTCTCCTATATACCAATCCCTTTTGCAACCCCAAAGCCCCTTGGCTCTTTGCAAGAAGAGGAGAGAAAGAAAAAAACCCTAGTTCTAGACTGTGAGAAAAACCTACCTTTGCAAGCTTAAATCTGACCATTTGAAGCTGGTTCCGGCCATCTACCACGACAAGGAGGTAGCTGGGACAAAGGGGAAGGCTTCCCCAGCATTCTTGTGGTCTACTGCATCAAGGAACCCGGTGGAAGGCATCTTTTGGAGCTTCTTGGGACTGCCCAAGGAGAGCTTCAACAGCAACATAGATCCCTTTGGAGGTTTTTAGAAAGGCAAGTAACCTATAGATCTCAATCCTATACATGTGCCCTAGGTCCCAGCATTTTTCTGGATTTTTCCTCGCATCCTGGATCCCCCCATTCTCCTCGTGTTGGGAGCTCGGGTCTGTGTTTTGCACATACCTGAACTTGACGGCAAGATACATTGCCGTCGAGATCTTAGCTTGGCGGCCAACGATATTGCCGTTAAAGTGCTATTAGCGTCCAGACTAAGCCGTTTAGTTCTCTAGGGCAGAACAGTGAGCTGTTCTCCCTTCTATATGATTAATTTCCGAAGTGTTTTCGATTGAGGATATAATGTAATCATATATGTTATGTAAAATAGACCATGAGATGCATGTGATATTTTCTGTGCTTTTTGGTGAATGGCATGGATTGTTAAACTTATTGAAATACATGTTGGAAAATGGATTTTTGCATGTTCTCCCATTGTTTACATGATCCCCGAAGAATGGGATGCCCTAAGTTTTTCTAAACCCTGTATCTACGAATCAGTCCTGGCCCTGAAATTTTGAGAATTTATCCATGACTATGGGATTTACTGAAATTTCTGTTTTGGAAATAGAAGACATGCGTAGGATTTGTAAAATTACAGTAAATTGCGTGTTGTGCAATAAATCCGGGGAAAATTCCTGTGATGATGAATATGTTAGGTTCAGGGCGTGAACTGTCAAATTGGATATTCATGTTATGTTCCATGTTAAATCGAATTATGAACGGCATGAGATTGCATGTTTTAATTCCTGTAAATGTAATATGATTCAGAAAAATATGAAAATTTGCATGTGTGATTATAAACCTGAAATTTGTATGTGGTTAAAATCTCATGTTATTTTGATAATAGTAAGTATTGTTATGGATTTTTTATGAGAAAAATGACTATGTGAGCATGTTAATTGTGATTTGATGTGATTCAGTAAATTTCAGTATGATTAAATCTGTATTATGATTATTTGGCAGTTGCCATAGTAAGGTTAAAATTAGTAAATGAAAGCTTATGTGTATGAATTATGTAGAAGGGTGTGCAAGCATGAGAAGTATGAGAACAAGTGAGATATGTGTATAAAATGGTTAAATGTGACAAGAGAAACAATGGTGCCCATAAGACACTGCCACCTTAGATGCTTGGAGTTGTACTGTAGTAGTGCCCTTACGGGAAAGCTCAATACGATATGTGATACCCTAGAGAAGGGTCTTGATAAAGTGTTATACCCTGGCAAAGGGTCTTGTGAAATCCTAGAGGTGGATAGGTTCCACTGGCAATGGTGGGAAGGGCTTTCCCCGATTTCTGCAGGAACTAAGACTTATCACTGTGCCGGTGATTAAATACGTGAATGTGAATCTGTGTGTTATGTGAACGTCTAATGGTGGTTGGGCTGTGTCTTGGCATTATGTGAAAATGAGCGTAAGTGTGATGTGAAAAGTGATATGTGTTCATAGCACAAGGTATGTGCGAGATATGTGTAAATGTGGCACATGTTATGTGAAAAAGTGAAATCATAAGAAGTATGTGAATGTGAAAGAGGAAATAATGGGAAATGTGTGTAGTATTGTGTGATAGAACAAAAGTGAGTGTATGTGAAAGCCAAGGTAATCATATGGTTGTATGTAATGAGAAAATAGTATAAGTGTAAATGATAATATTGTTAATTTATATTTTGTTTATTGATGTATAAATGTGTGTGAGTATGTGTTGATGTATTAATTGTCAAATGCTAAAAGTGATGTTACTATTAGTACCAAAATGTAAGTATATGCTTTCATATTCATGGAATTTGAATTATTGGATGCACATGTGTTTAGTATTATGTTGTGTAGTTAACAGTGATCCCTATGCAAAGGTAATATGAATGTGATAAAATTTGTATAAAATCAGCAAGCTAAATGTGAAGTAAATTGTTATGATTGCATGCGAAGTGAGTTAGAAATCATGCTAGGAGTGCTACCTATCTTGTATATGTTTCATGGTTAGTTGTGCAAACTTTACAATGACTTGGGTAAAGTATAAAACGTGTGAGTGTATATTTTACTCATGTTAAATGACACCATGATGTTAGTAATCTTGTGAGATTCTAGTTTTACATGTGTTAGGATAATTGTTTAATGAAATTCCATGTGAAGTTGTTTAGGTTATAGGGTGATCATGTATGATTTAACTGCTGAAATTTTATTGTGTTAATTGATAAAAGTATGTATGTATTGAATCTTAAGTTACTTGTTGAGTCTATTGTGTAGACTCACTCTTGCTAAACATTTCAAGAAATCAACAGCGAAGGAGCTAGCAAGATTTGAAGTGGAGTTGGACTAAGTGATTGAAGATTTGTAATTTATCTTTCATAGTATGTAATGCTACAATTGAAATTTGAATTTTGATCAAATGTACTTTGAGTCGGCTATGTATTTGGAAAATATTGCTCATTATGTTATCTCTTGTTGAACTATACAGACTGTGGTATGTGGATTTAAAAGTTGATGGAATAAGATTCATTTAAATTCGTTGCATTATTGAAATCTATTTGTGTATATCTCAGCTCACTTGTTACTTGTTGGGGTATTCTCCCCTGTAGCGGCTTGCTCTCATCCGATGTGGGTTGGTATAACCGTACCGGGTGGAAGTGGGTCGTTGCAGAGATGGTATCAGAGCCTTGGGTTGAGATTATAATAAATAGCATCAACTAATCACATCTCTAAGTCTTGTAGTGGATAGCCAGAGCCAAGGAATAATGATCCAAGGAATATTAAGATACTACTAGAAAGTAGTAGATAATACATGATAACATGTTAGGTATAGGGATAAATGGAGTTTAACATTGATGTTTATTTTGTAGCAATGGCTAGAGGGGTTCGACATTCGAGCTTACCTATTCGGATGAAGAGTTAAGTAGGACTGACGGAGAGCAGCATGAAGTACCAGCACCTCAGGATCGCCTGCGCCACCCCGCCACCGTTGGCTGATTATGGTACAATCATGAAAGAGATTGTACAAGAAATACAGACCCAAGCGCAAACACAAGCGGCTCTTTCAAACTCAGTTTCAGGCTCAGGTTCCAGCACCAGCTCAGCAGGTCGTGGTTTAGGAGGTGTATCAGTCATGGGAAGGTTCAAGAGGATGGCTCCACCCTCTTTAAGGGGAGAGTGAGCCATTAGTTGCAAAAGTTGGCTCAGGGAAATCGAAAAGATATTCGGAGCCATCAGGTGTGCAGAGGATGACAAGATCAGTTCTGGCGTCATACATGCTTCAGGAGCGAGCGGATGTGTGGTGGTCTTCCGTTCTTCGCACGCGGTTTGAGAGAGTGGAGCTGAGAAGTTACTTAGGAAGATTTCGTAAGGATGTTTCAGGCCAAGTATGTTTTTGAACATATGCAGGCAAAATGGAGCAAGAATTCTTAGCATTGACTCAGGGATCGATGACAGTTTGGAGTATGAAGCTAGATTTGCAGAGTTGTCTAAATATGCACCACACATAGTTGTTGATGAGAGGCGCAAGGCAGGAAGTTTGAATGGGGCTTAGACCATCATGAGAGCCAGACTGGCGTGTTGACCTTAGAACTATGGATGTGGCTCTTCGCGCACGACGTGCAGACAAGCAAAGAGAGGATGTTTTGTACTTGGCAGAGAAGAAAGCCCGATTAGAAATGTTACCAGAACCATTTCAACGGCAAAAGAGGAAGATGAAGAAGCTCATGAAAGACAGCAACCAACTATGGTACCAATAGACTCAACCTTTCAGTTAGTAGTTTTGACCGGCAATGAGAAGCCCGTATGTGTGCATTGTGGCAAGCGCCACGGTGGAGACGTATGTTGGACGAGGTCGGGAAGATGTCTCTAAGTGTGGTAGCAAGAATCATCGGATTATAGCTGTCCGAATCAGAAGAAGAGGGTTATTCCCGAGATGTTCCAGTAGTAAGGAAGCCACCGGTAGGAATTAGGCACCGGTCTAAGTGGACTAGAAGCGGGCAACGAGATGTCATCAAGGGTACGTGATCCGATCTTCGAGGACGAAGATCTCTTTTAAAGGGGAGAGGGTGTAAGGCCCCGAAATTTCTTGTTTTTTCCCCACTTATATTTTATGTATATGATGTTTGCTCGTTCTTGCATAATGGCGTGCATGAAAATTTTACATATTATAATTATAAATTTCGCATGTGTATA
>JACBKR010003344.1:0-29964 GCA_014218235.1 Colocasia esculenta
TGCATACACACACACCCTAACTTTTAGGGTTTAAAAAGACCCACCCAAGGTGTGTTCTTCACTTTTTTCATTCATGTCATCTTATTCCTTATTGAGGATTTATATACTACATGCGGCTAATCCTATTTTCTTTTCTTTGTCTTTTTCTTTGTTATGGTAATTAACACGGAAAACGCCCTCTACCACGGCCGACCGTGCTGTAGAGGAAGAGGAACCCACATCCCCTGCGCAATCTCCCCACGCTCCAACAGGTATATTTCACGATCAATCTTCCACCGCACCCCTCATCGTGCACCTCCATTCGGTACCCTCGCGTACCTGGCGATCACGATCCAAATTCTTCTTGTTTTTTTTATCCTCTTTGTGGGCCGTTCTCATTCGTCTCCCCTTAAAAGGGAACGAAAAACGGTGTCTACAAATTGGCGATCACGGTGGGACCTCATTTTACGTTTTTCTTTTTATTACCCCTCTCCATCGTGCCCCACGTGACACTCTTCTTTTATATTTGCTAATTTCTTCTTCCTGTACATCTTTCCTGCCGTTCCTATATGTTTCCTATTTTTGTTGTTCTCGATTGCCTTTGGAATTACGTCCATATAGAGCATGCGATTCGGTCTGAGAACGCGGCCGGTTAACCGGATGGCTCTTCTTTGTATCACGACGGAAAAAGTCGACGCGGGTACTGTCTTCGTGTCGCGGCGACTAAGGCCGATGCGCCACTGTTTTCTGTCGCAGCGGCAAAGGCCGACGCGTTTCTTGTCAGCAGTCCGTCCACGGACCAGGCGCGGCCCTGACAGCCTTCTACGGCTCTCAGTTCCGCGTCCAGGTGACTGGACGCGATTTTGAAGTCGCGGCATCTGTACTCGCCGCAATTCAACCTGCTGATAGAACGCGCCCCTTTTGCCATTTTTGCTATAATTGTTGCAATAGGGCATTTGCATTAGTAGGGGGACCTGCTTCCCTCATATCCTAGGCTCCACACACCCTTCTGCAGAAGGCAAGCTCTCCATTGGGCATTCCGTCCCTTTGGACTCGCGAACCTTCTCCCGGAAAGCCATAAGTCTCCGTACCCCGTGGATTCCTCACGGCGGACCGAGCTGGTTGTACCCCTCCATTGACCCAGGTTAGCTATCCTATTGCGTGGTGAGAGGTCATTCTAGTTGTACCCCGAAGTTCTATACTCAACCCAACTAGGATCTCACCTGGAGTGACACCAATATTTTCAATTCATTAATTAATTATGTAACTCCTAAAATCAACGTTAAGCATCACAACTTGATTGAATCCCATTGATTGATATATCTTTGTTCAAACTTGTGTTTTGCTTGCATTGTTAAAAATTGACTCATGCTATGCTGCTAATTTTAATCTAGGAATATAAGGATAATATCAGTTCCCCATCTGTTAAATCCCATGTTCGTCCATCTCACCACCGTGAGGGACAACCTTCCACTTCCTATGGTTATGTGTGCACACTGCGCACTAACCAATTTGATGTCCCTTCACATTTAACTCCAATCAGAACCTGGCAAGAGCCTTCCCCCCACCATGATTCAACTATGTAGACTGTCCTGCATGCCCTGGATCAGCTCACCCCTCAACAATTAAATTTGATTCAATATTTGGTTGAGGGTGTGACTCCTCCTCCCTCTCCTTCTCCTAGGCACCCGCCTTTGTACATTCGGCGACTTCGCCACACCTCCTCTATATTCTTCATCACCTCGGCACTGCCCATTTGCACTCCCGTGCTCCGGTCCGAACGGACCGACCCTTGGGAAGGCATTAATTCGAGGCCACCCCAATGTACTACCTCATATGCCAGAAGAAACCCACTCCACTCCAACATGCTCTTCTCCACAAATTGAACAATCTGGAGGTTCAAATAAACAAGCTGTCCAATTCCATGGGTGACCCCGTCGCCACCATGCGGCTCTCCTCAAATTATATACATCCTTCGGAGATGCCAACATACCGAATGTACAATGGCATGGGCAATCCCTACCTTCATGTCAAGGAATTTCTCTATGAGTCTTCTCGTTGGCAAGAGACCCATTATCTTGGCATATTTATTTAGAAAATTCTTGACGGCCTTCACTTGAATGATTCTACTCGCTAGAGCCAAGGAGGCAGGGGACTTCCGCCCCCTTAAAAATAAATTTCTTCAGAGGTACAAAGACTGCGTCAGCCCCTATCTCTCTATCACAGATCTAGCATCCGAGAAGATGAGGGCTAACGAGGAATTTTACAATTTGCTGTCCGTTGGAGGTCATGGCCACTCACTTGCAGCTGAACTCTCGGAGTCAGAGCAAGTCAAGATTATCATTTCCATCTACTCCGAGTTCAGCACATCTTGGCCATGAACCAAATCACCTCCATGGAGGAGCTGTATGAGTGGGGACGTTACATTCAAGCCCATTTATGGACTCCCCGATCGTAGACCTATTTGATCAAATTAATCTGAGAAAGAACGGATCAGTGGACGCCAGCCACCATCCACCTCGCCACCATACAACATCCACAACACATACACCTCCACAAACTCCCATCTACCACAACATGCCTCCCCCCATGCATCCACTGATTCATCCTCCTCAGACTCAACAACCTCCAACTGGGCCCTACGATGCCCCAATTATGAAGAAGCTCATGTGCCCTACGTTGTACTTGCTATGGCACCCATGCCAGCTCCATGCCCCCACCACAACAACACAACAGCCTCCACCTCCTCCACAGCCTGTTGCTCGGGCTGAGGTGCCAATGCCCAACTCATCTGCGAAACCACTTGGTGTTACGACGATGAACCTTCCGAGGTCATGTTCGTACGCCATTTACCTACCCCTCCCACATTGCCATCCCTTATCATCAAACCCTCCATTATTAAGCCTCTACCCACCATTACACCAACCTTACCATCCCACTGCGCCGACACCACTGGCAACCCAACCCGAGCAAAGCCTCTCTATCATACCTACCACACCTCCACCGGCCATACAGCCTTCCACTCCATCCACATCCACCTCCATCCAACGGAGCAGGTGGATCCCTTTGAGGAGCAACAAGAAAGTACAACAGAAGAAGGAAGCCCCGGGACTGGTCATGCTTTTCAAAATTCAAGATTACATCCCTCGCATGCCGGTCATTTTTTCTGTATCGGGCACATTCACTGAGCGGGAGTTCTCCCCTCCATTCGTGGCCGTCAAGAGGCCTTGTAAACATATGCCAATCATTCTGGTTGCCAACCGGACACATTTTAAAATACTCATAGGGAATCTCCTCATCCAAGCTCTCATGACCCCTCACACCGTTATTGTAAACCTTCCCACACTCGTGAAGGGGCCAACCATGCAGATCGTGCTCACACATTCAAAAGCCAAATCCTTGGCACAATCAATCACTCAAGGTGTCGTGCCCCTTTCCATAACAAACATTGTACAATCATTAGGCACGGTCCCCTCCTTGTTGCTTCCAACTCCACTAGTGGAACTCCCCACTCCTGCTTTCAGCTACATTCCTAGGGAGCTACACTGTTGCTTGAAACTCCAACGGAAGTCAACAATCCACTTATTGGGAGCCGCTCAACCCCTGTGAAAAGAGCAAGATCATCTGCCCGCTGGGCACATTATGTGAGGAAGTACCTGAGGGTCAGAATGCTGGCTCCCAAGCAGAACATCAAACGGCGGGCAAGGCAAAAGACCAAGGGGCCTCCACCACCTTCTCCTTTTTTATTCCAATCATCTTTCGTGCTTCTTAGCACCTTCCGATGGATTCTCCACATTCCCTCCCCACGGGAGGCCTTTTATTTTCACCTTTTTTACAAATCATGCTCTTGCACTGGGCATCGCGCCCCTTTTATAATCCTTACTCTCCCCTCTGTGCCCCACATTGCACAACTCCTTTCCGTTCCCCACCCGGCACATTCCCTCATCATCCCCACATGTCACTGGCACAACTCCCCCCATGCCCCACGTGGCACATCTTCTTCTTGTGCCCCACGCGGCACCTCTCCTCCTCGCGCCCCACGCGACACCTCTCCTCCTCGCGCCCCACGCGGCGCACCTCCCTCTTTGGCACCTCGCGGCCCGCTTTTTCCTTTCTCTTCTCTGGCCCCGTTGGATTTTTTTTCTCTCACAGAGCATCGCACCCTCCTTCTTCTCCAAATCCCTCCGGCCCTGCCGGAGTCTCCAAAGTCTTTCCGCAATTCCCTCCTCTCCATTTTCAATCAGGTCATCCGACCTTTCTCTCACTGCTTTCGGGGCTTTAGCCCTCACGTATCCTTTTAATTACCAATTAAATTTGTACATTATTCATAGTCTTCGAGTCTCGCCCCAGCGCAGGGCGTTCGTCCCTCTTTTACCCTCTGAATTCTTTATTATTACAGTCAACAAAACAAAAATCATAAAAAGATGAATATCCAACATTGCCATGCTATCGTAGCACTTTGTTTATGAGAGCTCTGCGCCGGGAGTCCAAAATTTCCTCCTGGGTCATTAAGGTTTTCCCTTAGCATGGGCACTTACACACACTTCACGACGCCCAAAGCCGATTGCTTCGAAAGACACCGTCACCGTCACAGCCACACCTGAAAGGCACAAGATGTCTGTTTCTCCTCTTACTCAGCCAAAATATGGGTAGCAGAGGTAGTCTGGGCAAGACAACCAACCCAAAACACTCCGTCATGTGAGGATGTCTTGAAATGGGCAAATTAAATGACCAATAAAAATCAGGTTAAAATGCATGTCAAGAGTGGCAAAGTCCCCGCAGGGATCAAATGGACCTAGTCGTATGCATGCAAAATCAAAATCAAAACCAACCAATCATAATAGGGCATGGCAAAGAGTGGCAAATTCCTGCGGAGATCCAAATGGACCCGGTCATACGCATGTCCCTACAAACAAAATGGTCATCAATTTAATTCCCAAAGCCCCAATGCTTAAGTGAGACTAAATCTTATGACGGTTGTGCCACGGAAGAAAGTCAAACCCGACTCTTCAATACCCATATCAAGCTTATCTCCAAATTTTCTTCCCTTCTTTTTGCCAGACCCAGTCGCCTTTTCAGGCGTGGCTTTGATAGTGGTACTGTTAACCACGTGCAATTAGCCGTTGGGTGCCACTTAAAATGCATGCCCTACTCTGGGCATTCCTTAATGAAACGGGAGTTAACAAGGACCCCTCGCCAGTCAATTTCCATAACACCAATGCCGCCATGGCATGGCAAAATCTTTCCAAAATACCAAAAAATCCAAATATTTCCAAAAAAACCACAAAAATTCAAATATTTGTCGAAATCATAAAAAATTCAGTTATTCAAAAAATACCAAAAAAATCCACATACTTTCCAGAATCCATAAAAATCCAAATATTTTAAAAACCCATAAAAATCCAGATATTTCAAAATTCACAAAAATCCAAATATTTTCCAAAATCTCCATAAAAATTCAAATACTTTCAAAATCCCACAAAATTTTCAAATATCTCCAAAATCCAAAAAATTCATGATGGCATTGCACAAGGCAAGCACATTGCCTCTTGTCTGCATCAGATCGATGCAATTCTTCCCCTTCATGGGTTCCTCCCATCTTGAACTCCAAACTCTCTAGCCAAAGACCACTTATCTTCATGGTTTAAACAAACAATTGTTTGAGCTACATCTGTTGTTGACTACTTTATCCATGCGGCATGCTCCATGCTATGAATGTGTTTCCATGATGTGTAGCAACCGGAAAATTTAATACTTAAAATAAATTCAAAATAATAATTTCTTTAAATTAAAATAATAGAAACATACGTACCATTATTGCATGTGCAAAAATACACCGGAAAATTCCGTAAAAATTATAAATCAACCCCAAATAATATCCCTAAGTGTTCTACGAAGAAATCCGTGCAACGAAAAATCCGATTGGCCAAGTGTACGTCACAAGGACTAATTATCCAAATTAGGAAACTAAGTCGGAAAAACCGTTAACACGGAAAAATAACGCGCTCATAAATAAACGATCATGTTGGAGAGACTTCCACATCATGTGATGAAACCATTATTGGTTTGGACCAATGGACCTCTCATAGCCCATGAATAAATTCAAATAAGAAAATGCAATAAAATTTCATAACTCTATTATTCCCTAATTAAAAGGGAAAACCTATAATATAAATTCCAATAATAATGGGCTTGGTTAAATGGACCCATTAGAAATTAGTGGGCCAAAATAAGGATTTTTAAAAGAAGAATAGGAAAATACCCTAAATTCGTATTAAATTATTACCTAAATAGAAAAGGAGTATTTAATGTATTAAATAGGAAGTTTGAGTTAGAATTGGATTCCTAAACCTACCCTAATAGGTTGGCCACGAATTTGGCTCCCATCCTAACCCAAATAGGAAGAGGAAAGCTTGGGAGGAGGTTAGGAAAGGAGGAAATTCGGAATTTAATAGAAGTTAGAGTACTATTTGGAATTAGAAACATAACTAGCATAAATACACCTCTTAAAACCCTCTTGGTCGACCCTAGCTCGTTGCCAAAGGTTTTGGACGTGGGGAAGAGGCCAAGGAGGAGAGGATCTCGTGGGGAGAAGGAGTTCTTGGAGCTTCTTCCTCGTTTTGGAGTTCTAAGCCCTAGAAGATAAATCGAGTCAAAGGTAGGCATTCTCACAAGGTAAAATCCTAATATTTCGTCTGTAGCTTGTTCCATACATCAGGAACAAAACCCTCAAGTTTTATAATTTTCCATCGAGCCAATATTTTCTTCTTGAATTTAGATGTTCTGCAACTTACATGACCCTGAACCCTCTTCTTAGCTCTTGATCTCCTTGTATACCCAACCCCATGCTACGAGATTTTTACTGTAGGGACTGATTCATGTTAGGCATCTTTTGCCCCTAAAAGCCCTAATTTTTATCAAGCATGTTGCTCGAATTAAATCATTCATCTCTGCTGCACCTAGAATCAGGTTGCTTCTTGTTCAACTTGTTAGAACCATGTTGATACCATGATTGTTTTCAAATTCCTAATTACTGGAAGTACTCTCGCATGTCTAGTTCCATTTGCCACTGATTTCGTAATTTTTCATCATGCCAATAATTAGTTATGATTTTCTAAACAACCCTGTATCAAAATTTGAATGTTCTGGTCCGCAATCCAATGTCTGGTCTGACTCCTGTTAGAGTCAGGCGTAGACCACCAGATCGCGACTGCCCGATATGTCGCCTTCTGGGGTCCGATTGCGACAGCCTACCTGTCGCGACCAAGAAGGCGACAGGTAAGCCGTCGCGTTTCCAGTACCTGATTCGCAAGTCCTATCGCGACCCATTTCCGCCTCTGTCGCGTTCACCAGGCCGTCGCGACAGTACCATGTCGCGATCTGCATACCCCTGTCGCAATCCTCATTGGCCTATGTCGCGTTCACAGGTTTTTGATGAAAATCCATAAAAATTATTTCTGTCGCTTTCTACAGTTATACCCCCAGTAAAAACTTGTTAAAAAAATGGAGCTACATTGAATGATTTAAAATACATATTCACGACTTATTTCTAGCTATGATTCCTCTTACACATGCACACACATGAACAATCCATATATGGCGGAAATCTAGCAGAAAATATCGCATAATGTAGCTGGTAATTTATTGAAATAAAGTACATTAATTGCCATATTTTAAAGGACTTGTATTCGTTTCTTACGTTGTTTATATACCGATATCGACGCTCCACTATTCTAGAATTCCTCTAGAACGTCGAGCACCTGTTTTATATATACACTTTACTTGGCTTGTGGTGAACTCTCCGTCGGATATTCCTTTCGTCGGACTAGTGAATCCTTGCACAAGGCCTCCGTAAGTCTCCTCTGATCATGGATTCCACATGGTCGACGAGCCGGTTGTACCCTAACACCCTTTACACCTTTAGGGATCTATATGATCTAAACGGCTATTAGAAATTCACCCTCGTCTTGAATCACGCCGGACCTCTGCACCTGTGCATAACAAGGCCAGTGGTAGAATCGTGAATTCCACCTGACTGTCAATACGACGTGCGCGTGTTGTGCAACTGTTACTATCGCCTGTTTACTCGTTGTTTTACGTGATGTCCACTAGCTCTCATCTATACTCTACTCGCTCACCTATTCACGTTCACTCTACTATCTCATCTACTCATCTAGTGCTCTTATCTATTTCTTGGTACTCTCAAATTGGCCATTAATTGATTGTCTAAAGATAAACAATATAACCAATGCCAGCGCAATAGGGCCCGATCAGGTCCTGGGGGGAGCGCCCGAAAGTGCCATTTGCCCGCGGGAGTTAAATGATCAGGATGTCGGCATTACATCCAAGTGCCATACTATCAAGATTAATCTAAGACAATCAACACAAAGTGCTATATTCTCTCGTTGTCTTTTGACAAACAAGTGCTATACTCTCTCTCGGCTATCTTCGGATATCCAAAGTGCAATTAGTATCTCGATTGACGAAAGTTAATCAAAAGTGCCAGACTATTTTGATTGATAAGAAAATCAATCAAAGTGCAATTTACTCTCTATATGGCCAACTACTTTTTCTCTCCTTGCTATACATGTGTCGTGCTATTGCTTGACGTTGACGTTATTGCTATCGTGTCGTTGTTGCTTCTATCGTGATTTGATCTTATTCATTGTGTTATACTTGATTCATCTGCTATTGAACCATGTTACTTGTGCTCTTACTTCTCGACTTTACAGGACTCACTCTATCTTTAGTTACTCTGCCATTTAATGCACTAAATATTTAAAGCCTGCTTGAGCTTGAGATTTAAGTCCTACTGGGCGTTATCGCTCACCCTTCGTTATTTGTTATTGTGTCTCAGGTAAGTCGGACGATGACGTTATACGTACCAATGGGACAAGACTAGAGTGATGAGCGACCTGGAGTCAACTCATGAAGTTACCCTAGTACAATGGAGTCTAGTAGTTATTGCTTTAGATTTCCTTTCAATGTAATGACGTCATTGAGCCTTATGTTTGGCTCCGAATTAGTGGTTGTAGTAGTCTTAGTGATTTTATAATGAAATCAAGAGTTATTTCAATTATTGTTCATTAGATGCTCTGATGTTTGCGAAAGTATGCGCAATTGTCGTTACCATACTCGTTGTTCGCGTCTCCCTCCGATTTATTCCGCTGCTAAATTGGAGGGGCGTGACATGATGTTTGTTATATTGGCTAATGAGTTTTGAGCGCAAGATTCGAGTTACCTCATCTGGCGCTGCATCAGGCTGAGCTTGTCGCCCCTACCATCAAGTTATCTATATATTATACCCGTATAGCACACCAAGGACCTAGTGGCTCTGAGGAATCTGGGATTTGAGTTCCCCTTTAACAAAAACAATGATTATCCCAGAGGATCCTCAGCCGCACCGATAGGCCGTTATGCTTGGCACGTGAGGACGACGGACCCATGCATACCCCTCGTTCCTGACTCAACGCCATCGTGACAATACTATCCTTGGTTATCTTCTACTCATTTTAACTTATTTTTCCTTTAGCCCAGCATACACGCATATTGAAATCACAGTGGAAACCACTCTTCCATTGCAATTTGAGAGCTATTCGCGCTCCAACTCCAAAGTAATTTGAAATATTCCATTCCGAGTCAAGTACCCAACTCCCTTTGTTGTCACCTCCGGGCTGATTTCCTTGAGAACCTCTGTTTGGATTTATCTCCCACATTTCTTCTTTACTCCCATAGATCCACCTGCGGCAGTGGCAGACGCTCCCAATGGTGCAACCTAACGGATCGTGTCCTTAGGTACTTCCCCCTCGCTGGATGTTGATCTCTCCCGTAGATCCACCTGCGGCAGTGGCAGACGCCCCCAATGGCGCAACCTAACGGATCGTGTCCTTAGGTACTTCCCCTTCGCTCGAAGTTGATCTCTCCTTCATGCCCCACGTGGCACCTTTTCTTTCGTATACCTCGTACACACATCCTATCATGCCCCTCGTGCACACACTTTCTTTCTTCCAATCCAAACATTTGTTTCTTTAGGTCTTCTTCTCTGGTGGTGACTTCCTTGGGTGTTGGTGATAGACTCTCATCAGGTGGTAGTCACCCAATCGATTATGCGTGTCTATTTTTTACCTCGACGTCTACTTTTCAGTCCGCTCCCGCTCCCGCTTCACTCCACTTTGCTACGCTTCATTTCGTTCATTTCGTTTCACTCCATTTCACTCCATTGCACTCCACTTTGTGTCCCTTCGCTTCGCTCCCCTGCAAGCAGACGCCAAGGCGTGGCAGCTGTAGACACCCGAATTTGACGCCACCGCGGGCAAATTTCATGTTGCGCCATAATGCCTTAAATGACCCTCATAATGCCTTACAAGAGTGTTTTCCCAATATTTTTGGATCTCACCCATCCTTCCCCGGTGCTTCCCCGTTATTTCCAAGGTTGACCCAGGTCGTGGGTAGAAATCCTTGTCGCGACGGGTATGGCGGTCGCAACCAAAACGAGTCTGGCATGGTCGACGTGACTCCATCAAGTCGCGCCGGGCATGTTGGGCGCGACCAGGCCAACTGGCCCTTGTCGCGATGGGTCTGGGGGATGCATTCTGAAACACGTCCGACATAGTAGACGCGATTCCATATATTCCCATTATCGCGCCGGGCATGTGGGATGCGACCAGGCCAAATGGACCTTATCGCGGCGGCCTTCCACGACGCACAAGAATTTGTTTATTTTATTTCGAAGACTGCCCATTGCATTTCATGAACGCGTCCGCTATAAGCGACGTGATTCCAATGTCGATTTTGGCAGGATTTTCATAAATAAAATATGTAAATACTTTATCGCGTCATGCCATGCCGACGCATTTCAAATCAGAAACGTGTCAGACCGTGCCGACGCGATTAGGCCCTAGGCACCAAAAGTCGTCGCACTCGAGTGCCCGTACCTTGGAATCACGTGAAATCTCTGAATCACGTTCGCTTGAGTCGCCACGATTAGGTCCTGCACTGTACCCCTAGACCCCCGGATGTCATTGCATTTATGGCCCACGTGCCCAAAATGAAGTCGCGGCGGGGTAGGTCGACGTGTTTCAATAACGCGGCGGTCGTCCCCGACGCGATTCTGAACGTGGCCGCCATACTGCAATCACCGCGCCCATTGTCAAATCAAGGGCTTCTTAATCGCGGCGCACCAGCCGGACGCAATTCAACCTTATAGTCGCATCCCCTGTACCCGACATGATTCAAGGATCTGTTGCCTATAATTAGACCCTCGAGGGTCATTTCTAAGAGGGGGTCCACTCACTGCGGTGAAGCCCTGCCGGATTCCCGCCTCGACCTTCGGCCCAAGGAGCGCCTACCATTCCACGCCAAGCCACGTCCCCGTTCCTCGGAGTTCAGAGCCGGCGTCCCCTCCGTCGCCCACGTACATCAAGGCGGGAGCGTCTTCCTCCTCTCCGTCCATTCTGGCGGCACTGACGCACCATTCACTTTTGGGGAAGCATCCCCTCCCCTCTCCCCTTTTCATTTACATTTCAACTCCTCCGGGCCCCACGTGGTTCCTCTCTTTTATACACACACACACATGCATGCATACACACACACACCTATTTTTTAGGGGATTAAAAGCCACCACCAAAGGTGTGTTCTTCACCTTTTTCATTCATGTCATCTTATTCCTTATTTGAGGATTTGTATACTACACGCAGCTAATCTCCTTTTCTTTTCTTTGTCTTTTTCTTTGTCAGGGTAATCAACACGGAAACGCCCTCTACCACGGCCGGCCGTGCTCGCAGAGGAAGAGGAACCCACATCCCCCGTGCAATCTCCCCACGCTCCAATAGGTATTATTCGCGATCATTCTTCCACCCGCACCCCTCGTCGTGCACCTCCATTCGGTACCCTCACGTAATTTTTTTTTATCCCTCTTTGTGGGCCGTTCTCCTTCGTCTCCCCCTAAAAAGGGAATGGAAAGCGGTGTCTACATTCATGTCTCAAAATATTGACTTTAACTCTAAATATTTATGCTGCGTAATTCGTGGGACGTGACAATCAAAATAGTATCAAATGCCTAGTCTACATAAAAGTAAAAGTTCAAACCATAAAATGACCCGCCCAAATAAAATAAAGCATTGTTCAATTGCAATCATTCCTCACATACATAATCACTCTCAAGTCTAATCCTCTCGCTCTGAGTCCAAATGAGTGACCTCGTTAGTCATGCGGTCCTCAGCCTCTCTTGTAATGTTAGCAAGTATGAGTCCACAAGACTCAGCAAATAACCAATAACAATGATGTACATGGTCTACATATATAATATGAAAAAACAATATTCTAACATATAACTATAGCATTCACTCATGGTACATATTCTTACTGTAAGACCCGGCCGACTTGGGACCTTTGGCCCCGCCCTCAGGGTCGCGACAGGCGCCCTGGTCGCGACGTGGTCACGCCAGAGAGGCCTGCCGCGACAGTTTCGGGTCGCGACGAACCCGGCCGTCACGTTCTTGTCGCGGTGGGGGTGGCCGTCATGTCCTTATCGTGGCGTCTGATGGTGTCGCGACTGCTTTTCTGAAAGACATGACCACTATCTTGTCTGTCAGAACGATCGTGTCGGGTGGCAGGTGTGTACAGTGTTGACGCGACTTGGTCAGCCGTCGCGATTGCTTTTCTGATCTTTAAGGTTTGACCGCCTTTTTGGGGTCGCACCGGGGGCGGCTGTCGCAACATGGTCGCGACGCGTAAGGGCGTCGCGACACGTTGGTTGTCGTGCCGGGTCGGCCCATCGCGTTCTGGGGGCCGTCGGTTTAAAACTGAATGTCGCGCCCCATTCTCCCCCTCTCCCCTTTCTCTCCTTCTTCTTCCCCTCTCCTTCCCTCTAAGTTGTCTTGCGGTTCTCTCGTTCGTTCTTCGTGCTCGAGGTGTTCGTGCTGAGGCGGTGTCACCTTGGTCATGCAGGGGCTGTGTTCGTGTTGCGTGGAGCGAGGAGGAGGTGGTCATTCCTATGTGAAGGCCCCAACGGGTCGGATCTACACATGGAGGTAGGAACCCTTGATCCTCTCGCTCTAAGCATGCTCCCTTCCCCCTTTAGATCGCGTTTTCCCAGTGGTTTGGGGCTTGGGAGTGTGAGGAGTCCATGCTCGAGGTTGAGTGAGGTTTTCCTTCGAGTGTAGATTCATGTGAATCCATGTTTATGGTGCTCTAAGGGTGGTTTGGAGGGATTTACAGCTTTCATACCTGTTGCACATGTTCCCCTCCCCCTGTGGAATGTTTATTTCATGTTTTTGGGATGGTTCCCAGAGGGACTGCTCTGGAACCCCCCTTTGCTGAACACGCGACCTCTATAGAGGTCGCAATCTTGTCGCGACAGCCTGGCTGGTCGCGACATGATCGAGACGCTCTTGGGTGTCGCAACCTGGTCATGACGGCAAGAGCTTCCGCGACTGTGTCGTGACGGGGTAGGGCGTCACGACAAGGTCGCGATGGCCCGATGTGTCGCGACTATAGCCGAGAGATAGGTTTTGGGTCTTCATCGTTTCTATTCCTTTTACTGTACCCGTGGCACCTGTGCTAGTTCCCTAGTACAGTCCTACACTAGTCGTTCGCCTGGTGATCGGCACTTGAGGGCTTGTCCCGTGTGAGAGGTTGTTTTACCATTGCCTGGGACCCCTGTCCTCCAAAGCCTGTTGAGGGAGTACTCCGGGCTATGAGCGTGCTCGAGTTGGTAGCCCAGCAGGCGGACTCTGCAGCTGAGGGGAAAATGGTGGTTAGGACAGCGGCGTTGAGTCATTTGCAGAGCTCTCGTGGTTGGTCTGGGACGCCGAGGACGGTTAGGAGTTCTACCTGGCGTAGGCTAGCCAGTCTATTTCTCACTACCTCGCTCCTTGTGGCCCCAGAACCACATGGAGAGGCCAGGCGTGGGACCGTAGTCCGGCCAGACCACGGCGGTTACTGTTGTGTACTTTGGGTCCTACCTCGCTCTGACGAGACGTGAGGGTCAGGACTTGGGTCGAGGGTAAGACGTCGGTGGGCGCACCTGACCTTTGACTAGTTGTAGTGTTTTCCGTAGCTAGTGTTCCTTGTCCAGGCGGAGTTTCCTCTGTTTGTGTTTACTAGCTGTGTGGTGGTCACGATGAGCAGTCGTACAGAGTTTTCGATCGTGTTGGGTTTCCGTATCGTGCTAGTTGTAGCTTCGCTTCCACACTTCCGGTTGTAGGTAGAAGATATCAACTGATGTTATTTAATTGTTATACATATATTCTTCTGCCTGTTAGATCTAGTAGGTGATTGGTAGTCCCTACTGAGCTTCTATTGTGAGGCTCATCCATTTCTTTCCCAGGTGAGGCTTCTCAGCAGCGGCAGGGCATGTGCCGGGCGGACGAGACGGGGTGGTAGTGGAGTCCTCGTAGCTAACTGGTCCCCCTTTCTCAGTGTCCGTCACCCTCGGGGTATGCCCCTAAGGGATTTGTTCTTCCGCTACCTTTTACTTGTACTAGCGTGCGTGCCTTGGAACTGTACTTGGAGCTGTAGGCATCGGTCTCGCTCTCTTTCCTATTTCGGCTTGTACGCTTCTAGTTTAGCAGTTGATGTTTATTTCCGTTACATATCCTGTTAGATATATATTATAGCCCTTCCGGTCTCTGAATCTGTGGGCGGCGACCGCGAAAATCGGGTCCTCGGCGTGGGCCGAGGGTCGGGTTCTCGGGGTCATTACAGTGGTATCAGAGCTACAGTCTGACAGGACTTGTAGTGGATTTAAACTGCGTAAGAAAGTCCCAACAGTAGTACACGTACACTGCTAGCCGCCAGAGTGGTATTATTAACCTTTATTGGGTTGTGCCGTGTAGGACATGGCTCTGTGCAGGCGCAGGCAGGCCAGAGATCTGGTTAGCAGCAGGATGATCCGATATGCCCGCGCAGGGGCAGTCCTGGGGGGTGTCCGCAGAGGAGTCAGTGACATAGCCTCAGGGTGCAGCGGCAGCGGCAACAGCAGCAGGAGTACCAGCCTCAGCCACAGCAGTACGTAGACTGGTTTCCCTTGGTAGAGCAGTTCTTCAGGAACTTGTACCAAGGAGGGCACCAGCCCGGGCAGGCAGCAGCAGGTGGTCCGCCTCTGGTACCTCCCCCAGTGGTGCCGAAGTAGCAGGCAGAGCCAGAGGTGGAGCAGCCAGAGCGTCACCAGCGGTCAAGTACTGGGAGTACCTGGGCCGGTGGCAAAGGACGACAGTTTATGGAGGACAGGACTACTCTCCTTGAGAGGTTCTTTGCGTCTCCAGCCACCGATGTTCTCCGGTGAGTATGATCCAGATAAGGTAGAGAGCTGGACACATGAGTTGGAGTGCACATTCGAGACCATGGAGGCGCCGAGGAGGACCAAGTTAGACTGGCGGTGTACCAACTCAATGGAGCAGCCCATGAGTGGTGGAGAGTTCAGAGGCAGACTCACTTTCAGGGGCAGCGGTTGGATCATATCGCTTGGCAGCAGTTCTTGGAGGTCTTTCACGGTGAGTACTTCCCCGATTACGCTCGACGTGAGAGGCGAGACATGTTCCATGAGTTGGTGCCGGGCGATCTCACTATTTCTCTATACCATCAGAGGTTCGTCCGGTTGTTGAGGCATGTTCCTCATGTTGTAGGCAGTGAGCATGCTTGAGCAGAGAGATTCCATTACAGGGCTGAGGCCAGACTTGAGGTGGCGCGTGACGGCTCACATGTGTACCACCTTAGGAGAGGACGTGGCTAAGGCCACCGCCTTGGAGAGGGAGACTTGGTAGCCCCAGCAACAGTAGCAGTAGGGAGGAGCCTCTTCCAGGTCCTCTCCGTACCAGCGTTCCGCCAGGAGCTGCGGTAGCACGACTTCTTCTTCCTCAGATTGGGCAGTTTCCGGAAGCTTCGAATTCGCTCGAAGTTCATGCATTTGTCGACTCGCGGGGGTGGGTGGAGCCGGCAGTAGAGGCATCAGTCCAGGTTCGCAGAGCATTCGGTGCAGCAGGGAGCCGAGCAGCGTATATAGGAGGCAGTTTGCTATACTTGTGGTTTGTCGGCCACTTCTGGAGGGATTGTCCAACGGGGCAAGCCCCACAGTAGCAGCAACCAGTATAGTACGCGCAACAGCTACCTCAGTACCAGTACCCTCCCCAGTAGCAGGCACCTCGTCAGCAGCAGCAGGGGCAGTACCAGTGACAAGCTCAGTAGTTTCCACAGTTTCAGTAGCCATAGTAGTACCAGCCATAACAGCAGCAGTAGCAGTTCCCTCAGCACCAGCAGCCGCCGCAGCACCAGCAGCCCCAGCAGGCGCCGCAGCGTGGGCGTGGTCATGGTCACGTGATGGCACTCACCAGGGAGCGGGAAGAGGCATCGAACCTGGTTATAGGTAACCTTCCTATCCTTCGCAGAGCTGCTCGTGTTTTGGTTGACCCCGGTACTTCTCTATGTTTTGCTTCTGAGGAGTTTTACGAGTCTTTGGCTTGTCACACACCTAAGAGGCAGTGCGACGTAATGGTCAATCTTACGTCCAGTGACTATATGCGTTCTTTTGGTTACTTGGAGGCGTCACAGTTGAGGTTGAGGGGCACCATTGCCGTCAGGTTGTACGCGTTGCAGCTTCGTGACTTTGACGTCATCCTGGGCATGGACTGGTTGGAGGCTCACTCGGCTGTGGTTGATTGTCAGCGGAAGACTGTTCACATTGAGATACCTGGAGCGCCCGTTCTCTACTTCCAAGTATCCGGTCTACCCGTCGGCCATTTATTTTCTTGAGTAGATCTCGTCGTTTGATCCGTGATCGCTGTTTGGCGTACCTTGCTTCGATTTGTTCCTTCGAGCCTAGAGGATCATCAGTTTTTTGATGTGCCGTTGTTTCGATTTCACTGATGTCTTCCTGGATGACCTACTTGGTTTGCCACCTGAGCAGGAGGTAGAGTTCTCCATTGAGCTTCTGCCCGGTACGATGCCTTTGTCCAAGGCACCTTACCGGATGGCTCCGGCAAAGTTGCGCGAGTTGAAGCGCCAGCTACAGGAGTTGCTTGAGCTAGGCTTCATTCGCCCGAGTAATTCGTCGTGGGAGCGCCTATTTGTTTGTGAGAAGAAGGATGGCGTCTTCGTTTGTGCATCAATTATCGCAGTTGAACCAGTTACAATGAAGAACAGTACCCATTGCCCAGATCGATGATTTGTTCGAGCAGTTGCAGTCGGCCAGAGTTTTTCTCGCGAAGATTGACTTGAGATCCGGTTACTATCAGATGAGGATCAGAGAGTCAGGCGTTGGCTTGACAGCTTTCCATTCTAAGTACGGTCACTTCGAGTTCGTTGTGATGCCAATTGGGCTGATGAACGCATCTACATCATTCATGGATTTGATGCATAGGGTGTTCAGTGAGTACTTGGACCGGTTCATGGTCATATTTGTGGATGATATTTTGGTCTAATCGGCTTCTAAGGAGGATCACGAGGAGCACCTGAGGATCGTGATGGAGACCCTGTGGAGTCACCAACTTTATGCCAAGTTCGACAAGTGCAAATTCTGGCTGAGGGAGGTGTACTTCCTCGGGCACGTGATCTCGGGTGCTGGTGTGGCAGTGGATCCTACCAAGGTGGAGGCAGTGTTGTCGTGGGAGCAACCTACGTCAGTGTCAGAGGTTCGCAGTTTTCTAGGTCTTGCAGGCTACTACCGGAGGTTCATTCAGGATTTTGCCAAGATTGCAGCACTGTTGACAAGGTTGACGAGGCAGAACGTTAGGTTTGTTTGGTCAGAGGACTGTGACCAGAGCTTCCGAGAGCTGAAGATGAGGTTGACTTCAGCGCCGATGTTGGTCTTAGCGTTGGAAAATGGAGGTTTTGTAGTCTACACCGCGCGTCGAGATCTGGTTTGGGTGCCGTGCTGATGCAGCATGGTGGGGTCGTCGCCTATGCTTCTTGGAAGATCAAGAAGCATGAGGAAACTACCCCACCCACGACTTGGAGTTGGAAGCAGTAGTGTTCGCTCTCAAGTTGTGGAGGCACTATTTGTATGGAGAAGCTTCGAGATCCTCACCGACCATCAGAGTTTGCAGTACATTTTCACTCAGAGGGTCTGAACTTGAGGCAGTGCAGATGGATGGAGTATTTGAAGGACTACGACCTTACCCTCTCCTATCACCCAGGAAGGGCTAACATCGTGGCCAATGCTTTGAGCAAGCGTGTTCGCTTGAGTTCACTGATGGTCAGGGAGGGGAGGCTGTTTGAGGAGCTGTCCCAGGGGGTGTTCTACCCGTCGAGGCGCAGAGACCGTGCTGTAGCGTCCAGTTTGTCAGTTCGGCCGTCAGTGTTCAGGCAGGTGTTGCAGGCTCAGCAGACAGACTCACAGTTGGCAGACGTTTTGTAGATACCAGATGTAGAGCTTGACGAGGACAACGAGGTCAAATTTAGAGGCTACTTGTACGTTCCCGAGGAGGCGCGTCAGGCGCTATTGTCAGAGGCTCACAAGTCGAGATATGTTGTTCATCCTGGCTCTACCAAGATATACCATTGCTTGAGGAGGTTCTTCTGGTGGCCAGGAATGAAGGGGGCGTGGCGGAGTTTGTCGCTCGGTGCCTTACCTGTCATCAGGTGAAGGCTGAGCATCAGCGTCCTGGTGGTGACTGCAGCCGTTACCCATTCCTGTGTGGAAGTGGGACAACATCACCAGGACTTTGTGGTTGCCGCAGAGGCACGATGGTATCTGGGTGATCATGGATCGTTTGATCAAGTCAGCGCACTTTTTGCCAGTCAGGATGTCTTGGTCAGTAGACAGGTTAGCCAGGCTGTACGTGGACATAGTTATTCCATTGCATGGCACTCCAGTTTTCGATCGTCTACGACAGAGATCCGAGGTTCATGTCAGGGTTTTGGCGCAGTCGTGCAGAAAGCACTTGGAACAGAGTTGAGGTTGAGCACAGCGTGTCATCCGCAGTGAATTGGGCAGTCAGAGAGACAATTCAGACTTTGGAGGATATGCTGAGAGCGTGCTTCTTGACTGGAGTGGCACTTGGGAGTCACACCTTCCAATGGTAGAGTTCGCCTACAACAATAGCTATCACGCGAGCATCGGAATGGCGCCATACGAGGCTTTGTATGGTTGCCCATGTAGGACACACTCTTCACTGTTCAGGGTTGAGAGAGGCAGCTTTTGGGACCAGAGTTAGTGCAGCAGTTTGCAGATAAAGTCAGCTGATCAGGCAGAGGCTTCAGATAGCACAGCCGGCAGAAGCGCTACGCAGATAGCCGCAGGAGACCGTTACAGTTCGTGTAGGTGACCTTTTTTCCCTTGCGGGTCTCGCCGACCAAGGGCGTTATGAGGTTTGGAAAGAAGGGAAGCTCAGTCCCAGTACATTGGCCTTTCCCTATCTTGGAGAGGGTCGGCGAGGTAGCTTACGGTTGAGTCTTCTGGCAAAGTTGGCAGGTGTGCACAACATTTTCCACGTTTAACAACTCAAGGACTACGTCGCAGATCCTTTGCACGTGTTGGACTACTCACAACTTGAGGTAGCGCCAGATTTGTCAGTGCCAAGTACCCGGTCAGGGTTGTCGACCGCAGAGTGCAGCAGTTGCGTCGGAGGTACTTTCCGCTGGTTAAGGTCATTTGGGAGAACCGCGTTGGTGGCGAGGCCCCCTGGGAACGCGAGGATGAGAGTGTGGCAGTTCCCCCATTTGTTTGATTGATTGGTATGTTATTTCTCCCTGTACTACTTTCTGGTTGAGACTGAGTTTATTTTAATTTCGAGGATGAAATGTCTTAAGATGGGTGGGATGTAAGACCCGGCCCACTTGGGCCCTTTGGCCCCGCCCTCAGGTCGCAACAGGCGCCCTGGTCGCGACGTGGTCGTGCCAGAGAGGCCTGCAGCAATAGTTTCAGGTCGTGACGAACCCGGCCGTCGCGTTCTTGTTCGCTGCGGGGGTGGCCGTCACGTCCCTGTCGCGGCGTCTGACGGTGTCATGACTGCTTTTCTGATAGACGTGACAGCTGTCGTTTCTGTCAGAAATGATCGTGTCGGTGGTAGGTGCGTACAGCGTTGACGCGACCTGGTCAGCCTTCACGATTGCTTTTCCGGTCACGAGGTTTAACCGCCTTTTTGTGGTCGCACCGGGGGCGGCCGTCGCAACATGGTTGCGACGCGTAAGGCGTCGCGACACGTTGGTTGTTGCGCCGAGTCGGCCGTCGTGTTCTGGGGGGGCGTCGGTTTAAAAACTAATGCTGCGCCCCATTCTCCCCCACTCCCCTTTCTCTCCTTCTTCTTCCCCTCTCCTTCCCTCTGAGCTCTCTTGCGGTTCTCTCGTCCGTTCTTCGTGCTCGAGGTGTTCGTGCTGAGGCGGTGTCGCCTTGGTCGTGCGCAGGGGCTGTGTTCGTGTTGTGTGGAGCGTGGAGGAGGTGGTCATTCCTACGTGAAAGCCCCCAACGGGTCGGCTCTACACGTGAGGTAGGGACCCTGATCCTCTTGCTCTAAGTAAGCTCCCTCCCCCTTTAGATCGCATTTTCCCAGTCGTTTGGGTCTTGGGATGGTGAGGAATCCATGCTCGAGGTTGAGTGAGGTTTTCCTTCGAGTGTAGATTATGTGAATCGATGTTTATGGGGCTCTAAGGGTGGTTTGGAGGGATTTAAAGCTTTAATACATGTTGCACATGATCCTCTCCCCCTATGGAATGTTTATTTCGTGTTTTCGGGTGGTTCCTGGTTGGGCTGCTATGGAACCCCCCTCTGCTGAAGACGCGACCTCTATAGAGGTCGCGATCTTGTCGCGATAGCTTGGCTGGTCGCGACATGTTCGCGACACTCTTGGGTGTCGCGACCTGGTCGCGATGGAAGGGCGTCACGACAGTGTCGCGATGGGGAAGGGCGTCGCGACAAGGTCGCGACGGCCCGATTCGTCGCGACTACAACCGAGAGACAGGTTTTGGGTCTTCAATCGTTTTCGTTCCATTTACTGTACCCATGGCACCTGTGCTAGTTCCCTACTACGGTCCTACACTAGTCGTTCTCTCGATACTCCTCGGCACTTGAGGGCTTGTTCTGTGTGATAGGTTGTTACCATTGCCTGGACCCACGTCCTCGGGAGCCTGTTGAGGGAGTACTCCGGGCTACGAGTGTGCTCGAGTTGGTAGCCCAGTAGGCAGACTCTGGAGCTGAGGAGAAAACGATGGTCAGGATAGCAGCGTTGAGTCGTTTGCAGAGCTCTCGTGGATGGTCTGGGACGCCGAGGACGGTTAGGAGTTCTACCCGGCGCAGGCTAGCCAGTCCTGTTTCTCACTTGCCTCGCTCCTTGTGGCCATGGAACCACTTGGGAGGCAGGCGTGAGACCGTAGTCCGGCTAGACTACGGCGGTTACTGTTGTGTACCTTGGGTCCTTCCTCGCTCTGATGAGATGTGAGGGTAATGACTTGGTCGAGGGTAAGTCGTTATTGGGCGCGCCTGACCTTTGGCTAGTGGTAGGTTTTCCGTAGCTAGGTTCCTTGTCCAGGCGGAGTTTCCTCTGTCTGTGTTTACTAGTTGTGTGGTGGTCACGACGAGCAGCCGTACAGAGTTTCCGACCATGTTGTGTTTCCGTACCGCGCTAGTTGTAGCTTCGCTTCTGCACTTCTGGATGTAGGTAGAAGATTTCAACTGCTGTTATTTAATTGTTATACATATATTCTTCTGCCTGTTAGAGCCAGTAGGTGATTGGTAGTCCCTATTGAGCTTCTGTTGTGAAGCTCATCCCTTTCTTTCCCAGGTGAGGCTTCTCAGCAGCGGCAGGGCGCGCGCCGGGCGGACGAGACGGGGCAGTAGTGGAGGTCCCCGTAGATAGGAGTGGTCCCCCTTTCTCACTGTACGTCACCCTCGGGGTATGCCCCTAAGGGATTTGTTCTTCCTCTGCGTTTTACCTGTACTAGTGTGCGTGCGTTGGAACTGTACTTGGAGCGGTACGCAGCGATCTCGCTCTCTTTCCTGTTTCCCGCTTGTACGCTTCTAGTTTAGCAGTTGACGTGTACTTTCGTTACATCCTGTTAGATATATATTATAGCCTTTCCGGGTCTCCGGATCTGTGGGCGCCGACCACGAAATCGGGTCCTCGGCGGGGCCGAGGTCGGGTTCTCGAGGTCGTTACACTTACACCTAGCATACTTCCATCCTAGCATGACAATCTCATTGTAACATGAAGCACAATACTACCACGTGGCTATATAACATTCAAATGTAAAGCATATAATTACCATACAAATCTAAAACGCTAACTATTATGCTTGTTATGTAATTATCTTTGAACAACATGGAACATATTTAATCATATGCTTTTGTAGGAAAAGACAATATCATGACAAGATCAACACTAAGACTATCATGTATGCATTAATCAATTATATGTAAATCTGTTTCAGAATTAGTCATTCCCATTCATGTAGAATCATTCATTTCAGAAATATTTTTCTCATTCTTGTCATTTCATTTTATCATTTCATTTACAATAACAATATTCAAGAAACACCGAGACATAGTCCTAACCACCACTAGAGGCCAGTCAATCAGTCATTCATTCACTTATCACCTAGGCAATGGTGAATAAGACTTGGTTATTATACCAGTGGTACTTGTCCACCTCCGAGATTTCATCCTCATTACCCTTAGGGCCATGTAGTAATGTAGGCATGAAAGTAAATCATCACCATAAGGGTATTGCTGTAATATCCCAGCTTCTCTACTTTCCGTTTAGCTTCTAGGTGACTGGCTCCTAACGTGTCTAGGCTGGGTGATGTGTTTGCGAGGTGTCGGGGTGGCCCGATGTGGTAGTCATCCTTTTTGCGCCCTGCTTGTGCATCACGCTTGGTCTGTGCGTCGTGTCTTCTTGTCATGCCCAGTCAATGGGACGCAACAGTCTTCCATGGCTTTGGTCATCTAACATCTGTAAAGATGGCAAGTGTGTCATTATGACTTGTCAGGTTGTCCCGGCACCCCTGCGGGATGCATTGGTGTCGCAGTCGGTTGACCAGTCACGTTAAGGTTCTTAACGAGATGCGTTGCCTTGCCACGACTTAGGTGCCGGAGGCTTATAGCCTTAGCTGACACTGTTCATCTTCTTCTCCCCCTTTCCTCCCCTCTGGTGGAAGCTCCGCCTCCCTCTCTTCTCTTTGTGTGTTTCTGGTGAGGAGGAGGGTCGTGCGTGGTACCATGGTGTTGTGGAACTTGCGTGGAGTGAGGATGAGGTGGAAAATTTGACATGAAGGGCCCCATTGGGTCTTTTTATCTATTTAAGGTAGGGATTGCTTGTGCCCTTCTCGATCCAAATGGTTTGGGAGCCCCTCGTGCTTTCTAGATAGTTTAAATTGCTTCTCCATACTCCCCTCTATCGTGTGGTGTATTTGTGGCTCATGGGTTGCCCTGGGATGAAGCATCTCGTGAGTCTACCTTCCTTCCAATGTCGTGACTGCGGTGCGCATCGCGACACTAGAGGAGGTGTTTGCCCAGTCGGGCATGATCGTGTCACGACGCATTGACCCAACGTGATGGCGTCGCAGTCTAGCGGTCGGACACAATCATGTCGCATCGCATTTCTCCATCGTGACAGGGTTGTTATCGCGATGTGCTTCCCTGTCACGACAGGGTTGTTGTCGCGGTGCCTCTGGCTATTGCGATGGTATCACGATGGTCGTAGAGGATGTGACAGTACCTGTGTTGCCTCGGGTGTTTCAGTGGTTTCGATTTAAGTATTGGTGTGTGTCCCAGGGCTGGCTTGCCCTTGGGACCTTCAGGTGGGGAACACGGCAAGTTACCTCGCTGCATTCAGTGACCAAAGGTGACACCTTTGTGGCCTTGTCCTGGTGGCGATGCTAGAAGGTTGCATCTGTCTAATAATCGATTGACCGACGAGCGACGGGCTTTCCATATCGAATGATGGTGTTTCTAGGTTCTGGCTTGCTCGTGCATGTTTTGATTGGTCGATGGCCCTCTCGAGGGTCCGTGCATGCCTCGTGCTTGCTCTGCTGTTGTGGGTTACAAGCCAGCATTTTGGTGTGGTTCTTGTTGTGCTTGCCCAGCCTGTTTGCCTAGTACTTGGAACTTGAGGGCTTGTCGCATTCAGAGGTTGTCTCCATTTCCTGGGATCCCCATATTGTGAGCCCGTTGAGGAAGTGCTCTAGGCTATGGCATGCTTGAGTCTATGACCTAGTTTGCGAACTCTGGTAGCAGAGGGGAAAATGAGGTTTGGATAGCAGGGCCGAGTCATTTGTGGAGCTCTCTTGCCTGAGGCTATATGCTGAGGTCATTGAAGTGTTTTCTTTCCAGCGCAGCCAAGACAATCTTTTTTCTCATTGCCTCTCTCTGCATTAGTTCCGGAGCCACGTAGTGGTGCTACGTGTGAGGGCGCAGATTCGCCAGGCTGCGGTGGTGCGTGCATTCTTGTGGTGTTCTGTGGCTGCTCTGTCTCGCTCTTCCGGGGAGGTTAGAGGCAGGAGTTAGCTGGAGAGCGGAGGGACTGGCCGGTGTGTCCTCCTCTTGGCTGCCAGTGGCGATGGCTTGGTTGCTGTTGTTGTGACGGCGATTCTTCACGGTGTTTCAAGGTGCGACTCGTTGCTCTAGCCTGCACGGTGGTTGTAGCCTGGCCGTGTCTAGCTTCCGTGGGTGTTGTTAATTTGTCCTTGTCGGCCCGTACTTCTGGTGGTTTCTGCTTCGGTGTTCTCTCGGTTCCGTAGTCCCGTTCTTTGGTGCAAGTCCATGGTGGCATTGGCATTTGTGGTTTCTTGACCTCGTGGTGTGTACGGGGTTCATGGTGGTTCTACTTGTGGGCCTCGACCTCGTGGAGGTCTGAGGTGGTCGTACTTGTGGTGAGACATCCTTTTCACATGGTTGCTTTGTAGTCTCTGTGAGACCCCTGTCTCGGTAGGTGTGCTAAGGCTTGTTTCTGTGTTGTGCCTGACTCCGTTGGTTCTTGCGGGAGTTGTGTGTGGCCCGACCTTGGTGGTTGGTCGTGGCATTATTCTCTTTCTGCTATTTCATAGTATCCTATTATAGGTGTTCCTTGATTTATTGTTTCTAGTGTAGTTTCCTATTTTCGGAGTTCTTGTTGCTCTGGCCGGTGACAGATTGGCAATCCCTACTGGGCCTTGTTCGCGAGGTTCACCCCCTACTCTCTTCAGCTATGGGCTCGTCGTCGCGAGAGCTCAATGTCAGACGGTTTGCGGAGACGGCTGTGACATCGTGTGCTGTCAGCAGTAGTAAGAGCGAGTGTTGTGAGCTATTATACCTGAGTGAGTTGAGAGTTATCTTTTCATGTTCTTGTGGTATGCCCCTTAAGGATCGCACCTTTCTTCTTGTACCTGTGCTTTTAGTTGGGACATATTGTACAGACTTTTGTACAATGTACAGACTGTTATAGTTATTTGAATTTGGTGCTTATCTCACTAGACTATTCTTCTAACCCTTCCAGGTTTTTGGATTCGTGAGTGGCAGCACGAACTTCAAGGTTCCTGGAGGGGGTCTGGGACGTTGGGTCGTTACAGTTGGTATTAGAGTATGAGTCTATTGAGATTTGTAATTAGTTATAACTATAGTTGTCCCGGAAAAAGGTACAAGTACGCTACTGACACCGTCCGTCTTGTAACACCCAACTTAGCCCAGTCAGTTTATACCAACTCTCATCAAGTCCAAGTGACGTGCTACATGGGGAAACACACCCCAACAAATATCAAATGTTGGTTTGAGTCATTCACAATAAATACCAATGCAACGACAATTAGAACAATCACATCAACTTTATTATGCATGTCCATAATCCATAGAAAAGTCCATAATTGCTAAATAGTTTTATATTAAAGTTCATAACTTAACACTCCTCACATACAAAGGTCTCTCCACACTCAAATCTAATCTCACGCTCCGAATCCGATCTCACTACTACAGTCTCGAATCCTCAGTCTCACCTGAAATGTTAAGCAAGTATGAGTCTACAACAATGACTCAGCAAGCAACTAGAAAATAGACTACCAACCTAACATATACAATATTTTCAAACCATGATAATGCATATTGATTTCAGCAATCATACTACGTGCAAGGTAATCATTTTCTAAACATATCTTTAATCAAAATCACATACAAAATGCTATTTGTACAAGACATGAGTTAAAGGCATTGTACTAACATTATATTGTCTATCTTTGTAAAGTGATTTCAGATCTGATCATGATGACATAAGTTTAAGTATCAACATGGTGTATATAGTATACATGGTTTCAAGAGTTCACACAAGTGAGCATGACTATTAAACATTTAGCAGAATGAAAATATAACAAGGATTATATTCTAATCATTCCAAGGCTAAAAATAAACATATCGAATAACATATGCATATGTACAAATTTCCAAGACACAGCCCAAACCACCATTAGAAGTCACATAGACATATGAACATATACTCATCACCTAGGCAGAGAGTGATAGAGTCTAGGTTACTGTGCAGAACCGAGGGAAGTTCTCCCTACCATTACCAGTGGTACTTGTCCACCTCCAGGATTTCTCCCGTGCCCTCGGGAACATATATAACATATTGAACACTTCCATAGAGGCATTACTATGGTCCTATTCCAAATCACTTCTATGGTGCTAGTGTCTTATTGGCCGAATACAAAACCATATACGAATTATGGATTCAAATGCAACATAACATGCTTCCCAAAATCATATACATATGTTCAGATCATAACAGAGACATATTTCAGATTGATCAGATGCTGTAATTTCTGGGAATTTCCCTCATATCTATTAATACAACACATTTCACATGATGAATGACTTAAAATAGTTACATATGTCCGAAATTCACAAAATTTTGGCAGAACATGACCTTATGATCATGGACTAAAATTGTAGTTTTTTTTTCTGACACACACTAATTCCATATTTAACTAAGTACTGGTATAAATAAAGAATTATTCACCTTGCTGAAACCGATTGTCAAACAAGTTCAATATTTTTATTGAGAGCATAACGTATAGATACCATGCACTGGTTAAAATCTTAAGATTTAGTACTTCAGAAACTATATTAAATTAAAGAGCAATATTGATTTTAGTATTTTAGTCATGGAAATTATAGAAAATAGTCAATATCTAGTTACAGATCAAATACAACATGAACATAACCCTGACATGTATTTCTACATAGAAATCCACTTTTAATCACAAACATGCTTTTCAAACAAAATTTCTTCTTAATCTATGCTTATTCATAGAATTTAGAAATTACTCTAATATCTGGTGATTACAGAAAATAACTCAAATTGTAGCATGGTAAGAAGTTAACCTACTCAACCCTACACATCTCACAAAAAATCCATTTGAAGTTTGAACATAAAGATATAAATCCAAAAGTAAAAATAGAGAAAACTGGTGAATAGAAGAACTTGATGGCAATATGGTTGTCGTTAAGTTCAATCTGATGGCAAGGGGTTGACGTTCATTCATTCATGACGGCAGTCAAGGTTGCTATTAACCTGACACGAGATAGAACCCTTCTAGAAACCATACGATGCTCAAATCCGACCACTGTTTTAATTTCTAAAATCATGGAAAAATTATAAAAATGTAGAAACTAGGGTTGGGATTAGATCCCTAGGTTACTTGCCTCTAAAAACACAAGAAAACTAGGGATTTTAGCCGATGAAGCCCACCTTGGCCATCCAAGACAGTCCGCTCTCCAAGGTTCAATCCTTAACCAGACGTCCTCCTACGCCAGAAGTACGATGGAGATGCCTTCAACCTCCAATGGCATGACCTCCTACTCATAGATGCTTGATCTTGGTCTCCACGAAGATCAAATCGCCAGATCTCCCTTCTTCTATCCCTTCGTGACTTGGAGAGACTCCAAAATGTGAAAATGAGGCTAAACACCCTTTTTTAAAAGGATTTGCCTTCCCTTCTCAGTCCAGAGAGGGTAGGAGTCGTGTCTCCGAATGTTACCCAAGATTTTGCCCCTTACCATATCTCAACTGGGCTGGGTTGCGAAAATTCCACAGTTTGCACCGCAGGAAGTTGACAGCAAAGGTGATTGTCGTCTAGCCATGGTTGACATCAAATGATGCTGCCGTCTACTTACTATTGGCGGTAATCGATGATGCCATCTACCTACTGTTGTGGCAATCAATGTTGGTCAATAAGTCACTACAATCAGTGACACATCAACCAGCCAACGCCAACCTCGCTCAATCAGCCAGAAACACTTCAACAATTCCATTGAACATTAACAAGCACATGCAAAAAGATAACACATTGTAATCAAAATCTATGAATCAAATGAATAAATTTAGGGTATCACATTCTCTCCCCCTAAAATAATCTTAGCCTCGAAGATTGAATATAAGAATACTCACCAAAAGATGTGGATACTTCATCTTCATTCCCTCTTCAAGCTCCTATGTTGCCTCTTCTTGAGCAAAATTCCTCCATAAGACCTTCACCAAGGGAATTCTCTTGGATCTCAAATGTTGAACCTTGCGGTCTAAAATCTATACGAGCTACTCTTCAAAGGATAAATCTTGTTGTAAATCCACGAGCTCTAGTTAAGAACATGAGAGGTCCATACATACTTCCTTAGCATAGAAATGTGAAACACAGGATGGATGCTTGACATAGATGGTAGTAACGCTAATTGGTAAGCCACATTTCCAGCCTTCTTTAGGATCTCAAATGGTCCAATGAACCTTGGATTCAACTTCCCACGTCGAGCAAATTTGATTACCCCTTTGTAGGAGAGACCTTGAGGAAAACATACTCTCCCACCTCAAACTCCAAATCTTTCCTTCTATATCGGCATAGCTTTTCTGCCGGTCTTGGGCGGCCTTTAATCTCTTCTTGATTAGATGAAATTTGCTATATGTTTCTTGCACAATCCCAGGTCCAACCAGCTGTCTATCCCATCTTCCTCCCAACATAATGGAGATCCATAGGGCCTATGTGACGGTCCTCGCCGTTCAGGACTGTTAACCCAATAACGTGCCCGACATGACTCCGCCTCCCGCGAACAGACCGTAGCCTCACAAGGGATATCAACACACATATGTCCATGGAAATATAAAAGAATGTACTGAACACATATAAATTTTCATTTCTCACATATATTCATATGAAATGTACATATTCAATCCAAACCAGAGTCATAGTACAAAGTACAACTGCCTGGGACAGACCCCCAAGGCTCAACAAGTAGGAATATTACTCTGCTGGTGGCGAAGGCTCGACTCCCCTATGATGCTGACCAGAACTAGAAGAGGGACGGGAACCCTCCCGCTCTCCTTCACCTAGAAGAAGAAGGGGTGAGCCTCACAAGTCATTGGCTCAGTAGGATAACTCCTCCAAAGCCGAGAAGACTATGTACATCAAATTTAGTAAGCATGGCTCGTAAGCAATTAAAAGGTATCTCAGCCTACACATGATACTACAGCTGAAATTAAATAAACGGCAAACCATGTCATGTGTGTACAAGTTAAAGAAGGGCACGCCGCACACGAGTCACGACAACTAGTTCGCGACACCAGCCACAGACCCGGATAAACAACATAAGACCACCTCTCAGTCTCGCAGCCACGGACGAAAGGTCCAGCTGCCACTCCACCACAACAAGGCCAAGAAACAGTGGAGACCAACCAACACCACTCTTGCAGACCACACACCTGCAAGCCCAAGCCTGACACCTTTAAGAACTCTGGCTAGAGCTTCCTAAAGTGAGGCACTAGAAACAGGACTAGCTGGGACCAGTACGTCTACTGGTGTCCGTCTCCCAACCACAAGCACTCTATAAGAGACCACAAACCCACAAACACGAGTCACTGCCCACTGCTGTCTTTCCCTCAACCGGACGTACAACTCAAACTCAGGAGTGAGGGTGTCCAGGAAGATGACACAGACCTTGACAGTGAGTACTCACAGTACCAGGACAAACCCCGAGCACCCGGTGTTGGGGACCCGACTTGAGAGGTAACCATGGAGGGCGTGAACAACGCAACTCGCTTAGCATAC